>JBCAUA010037976.1:0-26127 GCA_038406235.1 Peronia verruculata | reverse complement strand
TAGATAGATAGATAGATAGATAGATAGATAGATAGATAGATAGATAGATAGATAGATAGATAGATAGATAGATTTGCTACACTGGTGCACTTGTCAGATTCTCTTTCGCTGGCAAATCTCAACTGAGAAATGAGCACACGATGCGAGGACAAGATCGTCATCTATGTAATAAACACATACCATACACACTGTCACATGTGCACCCACAGACACACACACGCACTCACAGATGTGACATATCACTAATTAGTGTAGCCAAATCAGGAGATTAAAACGATGAGAGCATCCCGAGTCACAAGTGTCACCTTCCTATCTCTGATGTTTATCTGCCAATTCACTAGTGGATCACCAGTTGGTTTTTCCTGTATGTCCATACCAGATCCTTTCCTGGTCTTGTTTTTGCTATTGTTGTTGTTGTTGTTTTTATTAATATTACTATTATTGCTAATACTATTATTATTGTGACTGTAGTTACTGAAGTTGTTGTTGTTGTTATTACTGTTTCAAGTATTGTCAATAATATAGTAGTATTATTAATATTAGTGTGATTGTAGTTAATCACTTAATGGTGTTGTTGTTGTTGTTATTATGATTGTAGTTATTGGTGTTATTGTTACCTTTTAAAGTTGTTATCATTATTAATACTACGATTGTCATTACTATTATCACTGCAGCTGTCGTTGAGGTCGCCACCTATGTAACAGTTGTTGTTGTAAATGTTGTTACCGTCCGTTGCTGTTGTTGTTCACATGTTGTTTTCAGTAAATCATCGGAGTATACAAATAAGCTTACCAAGGTTACACGTACGTAGAAGTGTTAAACTATGCCATGTCGCCAAACAAATGCCCCCCCCCCCCCAAACAGGAATCATTGGAACAGACCATCAACAAAGCACGTCTTTCTATGCAGTGGATAAAGAAGACAAACAAGGAAGATTCGCTCTTTTTTCCGACATCTGAGAGCAGATCGTTTATGTCCCAAATTGTTGAAAACACAGAAATTAGTCGATCGTATCTGACGGTGAGATTATCATCAGGTGAGGACATTGTGGTTTAAAAAACAAATGAATAAATACTAATATAACATAACAGAGACAGTTTAAATATTTTTTTTATTTAAAAAAAAAATCATTAATAATGAAATTAATTCCGAATTTGCTTATGTTTTTACAGGTTATGTCCGATCAAAATCAAACACGGTTTATCCCTCTTCAGAGAATCTTGGTTCATTAAGATCTGTAATATATAGAAACGTATCGTTCACATAAATATACAAACAACTCCTGAAACGTTTTCAGCTCTATCCTTACCTGCCAGCAACTATGACCAGCTTCAATCGTAATCCAAACTGCTCGACAGAACAGAAGCCAAAACGAACAAATAGCTCGCTCCCTTTACCTACAGAAAACAGTTACACCTGATGGTCTCTCACACCCAAGGATGAGACTGGTGCGGTATGACGAGGGCTCTCTGATACTCGCCGCTATGAGGTCTAGATCTAGCCCCACACTGGGTGAAACAAGGCCCCAAGTTCTTCACTGACCCCACACTGCCTGGGATCTCGTGACCTAATTTCCGTGTGGGCGGAGCCTGGCTGGCGTCACGGTAGGCTCAGCCAGAGACACAGCCAGCAGTTGGTATCATCTATTTATTATTTAGAATAATCAAGGGCGAAACGTTCCCACAGACGGGAAGAGGTCGTGACAAGGAATCCGCTCTCTCGCAGAAGACTGGGTACACTTAATTATGCCAGATTCATCTTGTGGTATCGCTGGGAAGAGTCTGCTGTTCCCAGTATTGAATATTCCTGACAGTGTCTGGGCTATTATTTTTTGGTGTCTCTCTAGTTTCAGACATGACCGATCGAATACCCCAAATTTCAACTTCTAACCAAAAACATACATGTAAATAAATAAATTTTTAAAAAAAGATACCACAAAATAGAATTGTTGTCTTCATCGTAATATTCAGCTTTTGAGTCGTACAGACCTCACCACAGAAAGCTGCCGCTGGGAACGAACGGGAGTCTAGTGTTTGTCTGGGAGTAGATGTGAGCTGTTAGGTGGTAGAACTGACAGACCCAGAAAGCAGGAGCTGATTATGATGTGTAACACGATTTAATCAGAGGCATAACCTCCATGGGGGTGCAAACTCAAAATCTGTGGGAACGCAATGTTAGGGTCCCAGTGACGCTAGAGATAGAGCGATCTGAATACGGGGCTTGAAGAGTGGTGGGACAGATTGGAAGATGGTATTTGATAATTATGAAATCACGTTGAGCTTCACAGTAAGACAGTGGGATATAATCATTTTAATCTTTTAGTCCATCCAAGCTAGTGTGACATTCCATACATTAGTCTGCCTCGCTCTCCAGTTGTCAGAGATGAAAGGATTTTCCCCTTTCTAATATGCACTTATCAGTTCAACACTGCCTTCCTATCTGCAATTTTGATACGGCATTTCCTCCAACTAAACCAACCCCTTAACAAAAAACAACAACAACAACAAAAAAATACAACTTTAAACCTCTGAATCTAATTTTTAAAAAATATTAACACTTCGATCGCTCTCAGCTTTGACGTAGATCACAGGAAACGTTTTTGTAAAATGGGCAAATTCAGCGTCACAAATTGGACTATGCCGCCTAAGTTACGTTCTCTGCACGGCTTATGTGTGGGTATCAACCTCCTGTGTGTGGGTATCAACCTCCTATGTGTGGGTATCAGCCTCCTGTGTGAGGGTATCAACCTCCTATGTGTGGGTATCAACCTCCTATGTGTGGGTATCAACCTCCTGTATGTGGGTATCAATCTCCTATGTGTGGATATCAACCTCCTATGTGTGGGTATCAACCTCCTGTGTGTGGGTATTAACCTCCTGTGTGTGGGTATCAACCTCCTGTGTGTGGGTATCAACCTCCTGTGTGTGGGACATTTCGGCAGAGAAATGGCATCTCTAAATGAAGTCAGTTTTGTAACAAAATCTCAAAATGACATATTATGAAAGAAGGGCCGTTACACGTTACGTTATTGTTCAGAAAACGCCACCCGTTTGTGTCCCAAGTGAAACTGTCACCTGGTTATTTCCGGTGATAGCGCAGATCAAATCACTGGAGGATCTGATAAAAATTACAGTCACTCTACTCGTTCACACTGACAAAGCCACTGCTGTCTTAATCACGATTTTCTTCCTCCCTGACTCAAAGATGTTAAGTTCTCAGACTTGGCTCAGACAGAAATGTCTCACTTCTATAACTGGACTAGCGTGTTACGCCCTCGCCTGTCTTGGCTTTCCGTTCACGGCGGAAATGCTGGTGTCCATAGGGCTTGGTTAAGCACCAGAAGACTAACAGATATTGAAGTGATCGGTTTACAATGGTAATAAAAATAGCCACGAATTGGGTTATCAGGTCACTGACCATACCAATTTGCACCTGAAATTGTGACAGCCTTATAAATAGCACATCGTCATCTCTTTGAACGACCTGATAATGATTAGCGGACTGGCTTGGACAAGTGATCTACAAACATGTGACTCTTCACTCCAGATTTTGTTCTCACAAACTGGAACATGTAGTATGTTTGTTTGTTTGTTTGTCTTTTGTGTGTGTGTTTCTTCTTCTTCTTCTTTTTCAGTTGTATTTTCATGGGTTTTGAGAGAAACTGTTTCTTCAATTTTTTTTTTCAGTTCCTGAAAGTTGAGCTGTTAAGACAAATATTACGGCTATTATTTCTGGCACATAAATGTACTAATTGTTACAATGTAGCAGTTGTGCGGTGTGATGTAAATTGATATTTTAGTGTTTTAGCGATCCAGGCAGTGCAAAACCTGCTCTAGATGTTCACGTGTTAAGAAGTATTGGTGTACCTGTAACAGCGGTCACCACTGATCGATCAGTGACGAGCCCAGGACTTAAATTTTTGTAGAAAAGGAAAGAAAGAAAGAAAGAAAGAAAGAAAGAAAGAAAGAAAGAAAGAAAAAGCTGGCTTTGTGGGTCCGTGACGCATGGTTTTGTTTGTACTACAAGTACATTCCAATTAAAATAAAAAGTTTGGTAAGCAAATTGTTAACTCATCTGAATTACGTTAGCAACAAACTGTGAGTCACAGCGGGGCTGGCGGCTGATTTATCATCTGATCAACATCTCAACAGGTAAAGGGGAACATCTGCCTTAATTAAAACCAAATCATATCCAAAACTGTCACAGCGGCAGGTAGTCAACTTATCAGTGGCCACAAATGCTATGGTTTCGCTCAAACAGTGAATACAAAGTCGTTTTAGGATAGACGTACCGCATGTGAAAGGGCGGGCTGGTGGGTTTAGGTGGAGAATAACAGAAGAAAGGGGAATAACAGAGGGGAAAGTTAGGGCTGGGGCTGAGAGGGAGGGGGGTGGAGGGGGGGGGGAGATTAGGTAACGATACAAAGAATATGGTGAGTGGTCATACTTAAATCTCTATAGTCCCACTCTTTGTACTGTGGCATGAAGTTGACCAGTCCCGTGCCCAGCTGAGAGGTTTCAAAAACACACAAACACACACATAGAGACACACACAACAAAGATTGTCCAGTGTAGCGTGACAACAATTCCCAAAACTCTGACCAGTGGCTAGGTCAAGGTCAAATGTGACCATTTCACACCAGATGTTGTTGATAATTTGGTCTGGTCTGTGTATCAGCAATCAGGACCAGCAATGAGGTTGTTGTACACATTGAGATACGTCGTTGCCACTGATCTGTCAATAGCAGACATCATCACAAGGTCTCATTCATCCTCTACAGCAGCATCGAACCAGGATCAGCTACTCACTGACACTTTGTTGTTATTGATAGGTACGGGGAGGTGGAGAGAGGGAGGGGGGGGGATCGGATAGCCTGTTTAGGAGCTGATCGATCTCAGAAGAAGAAAATGACGTCACAACAACAACATTATAACACACATGTAGGACAGTGGCAGAGAATTAACATATAACCATCAAAAGTTACACCGTAACTTTCGGTCGTTGTTAACTGATTCAGCGCGAGCGAGCACCACTGTTGTATGAGTAAAAGTGCATATACACGAGCTCAAGGATTATGTCCGAAGATGTGTAGACACAGAAAGCTCAAGAATGCAATAGGGTAATCAGTTGTACATAGTTAAAGTGACTGAAAGAGGAAGAAAGAAAAAATGAAGTGTGTACTGATGCAGAGCTGAAGATAGACGGTGTAACAGATGATAATATGAAGAAGGAGGCACAGCGACGTGAGCGAAGAAGATGATGGTGAGGTGTGAAGTTCTGTGGATCCACATCTATAGCCATTTGGTTGGCCAACCTGTGTCACAGTTTGCTGTCTTTTGCTAAGCTGGCGGTATGTGTCCGCTATTCCTGCCAAATCATTCATTTGATTTCTAAGTATGTACGCTTCAAGTCTGGCATGACTTTTCAAAACTTATCTGGCCAGAACCCTCGCACCCAAGAAAGTTAACAGTCTAGGTCATTGTGAATCCACAGGACGCTGTCAGGAAACCAAGCGACTATCTAGTGAGTTCTTACCTGTACTGGCGTCTGTCCCAGCAGCCATTTCACATCCGGTACAGGGTTTCCGGTCACCTGACAGCGTAGAATGGTTTGGGCTCCGAACTTCACACTCAGATTCCTCAGAGGGATGACAAAAGTTGGAGGACATTCTTGGATCGAAGATGCTGTTGCTGAAGTTGATGTTGTCGTAGATGCTGTTGCCGTTGTTGTTGTTACCTGTTCGGCTGCAGACGTGGCTGCCTTCTCTGTGGCTGACCTTGACGGCTGATTTCCGTTAGTTCTAGTACTATCTCTGAGTCGTGACCTTGAACTTCGCCAGTGAGGATCAATGTCAAGGTCGGACGGCCGCTGAGCAAGCGACTTACTTGGCTCCTTCTCTGTGTCAGCTACAACTTGGTCATCTCTGTCACTGGCTTTGTTTCTAACCCTGGAACTTACTCCACTTACAACACTTTCTGAAGATCCTGAGTTTTCTTGAGTATCTGGATCATTCCGGCTCTTGTTCACTTCCTCGTCCTGTGGTTTGATCTCTGCCTTGTCATTCCTATCGGTGTCCAAAGAACTTGTGTGTTCCTTAAACTGGCGACTGTATTGAGACTTACGCGCTGAGAGATCCGTGGAAGTTGCAGAACCATTTACTTTGTACTCTACTGGCAGCTGTTTCTGAGCTTTGGAGACCTGCTCTCTCTCAGACTTTTCCGTCCTTCTTTTGTCCACAGAATCTCTAAGAACTTCTGTTTTCAAATGCTCAGGTGACTTGTGCCTCTTGCCAATTTGACATGACCTGTTTAATTCCCTGCCAGGTTTAACACCATGAGATACTAAGCCTGGTGTAACCTGGTTGTTTTTCTCAAACTGTTTTCGCTTGTCCATGAAACTGTTTGTTGGACAGGAACTGTCTACTGCAGGGACTTTTATTTTATTGTGTTCTTTTGCTGGAGACGAACCCTTAAACTTGTTTGAGATATCCCGGCTATCATCAGACGGAAGGTCAGCGTAATCTTGAGGATTTTTTCTGCCATATCTGGACAAACGATCACCTTCCCTAGCATCAGCAGCCACTTTAGGTTCACTGGCAATTTCTGATTTCATCTCTGGATGTTTGCTTAGATGATCAGCTGATTTGTCCTTCGACCTCTCCTTAGCAGTTTTATCAACAGCCTCTGAACTGAAATTAGCACCCTCGCCTGCAGATTCGGTAACCAACTCTCTGTCAGTAAGTACAGTGTTTTCCAGCAAAGGTTTTTCGTTGGCTTCCTGTGAAACAGCACTCAGGGTAGAGGAAGCAACAAATGTCTGTTCGGAATGGTCTTCTCTGGCTTGTGAGTTATCTTCAGTTTGGAAAAGTCTTGCCCGACTCCTTGGATAGCCAGAGTCAACAGTCACAACCGAGGCATCTGAAGAGGCTGAGGAGATGGAAGTGGTGGAGACAGTGGACTCGGCGTCATCTGTTACACGGAAAGGCTCAAAGCGCGGAGACAGCTCGTTGTCATGGATGGGGTAGATGGGTATATGTCTCAAACTTTTCTGTTTTCTCCAGGCCGGCCGAACTGTCGTGGTCTTCAGAGGCTGCTGCGGCTGCTGGTCTTGTGTGGATTCCGCAGATGTAGCTTTTCCCCATGATCCTCTGGTTGTTGTCGCTGCTGGCTGATCTATTGCTGGTGGTGGTGATGTTGCCAGGAGCTTAGCTGTCCGCGACACACCTCTGGAGGTGGTAGATGTAGCGCTAGCGGCAATGGATGTCCCAGTCTCTTTTGTAGTCTGTGGTCCCTGAGAAGTCAGTTCTATCCTGGACTGGGCACTGGTGGACGAGTTCTTTTCTTGAGACAGACTAGTAGTTTCTGCAGTAGTTGGTGCCTGTATCAAAGCCACAGTGCTGACAAACCCAGATTTTGCTGATGTACCAGTGACAGTTGTGGAGGATGTCGCTGTAGCAGGAATGCTGTACGATAGATCAGGTGTAGCCACTGATTCTGCTGGAGGCTGTGACGTTGTTCTGTCTGTCATCACTTTGGAATACGTCACAGCTCCACTGATGTCATCCTCTCCAACATCTCTGGCCGAGTCATTATCGAGGGCACTTTCGTCCTCAGCAAAACCTTCGTCGTCTTTCAGTGCATCTTGAATATCATCATCCTGTTTGCAAATGTTGACGATTGACACGGGGGTTGATGTTGTTATCAATGTCGTTGCTGCTGACTTTTTTGATTCCATACCGGTTTCTGTCGTCGGTTGATTTGCGGTAGTTGTGACAGCTGTCGGTGCTGAAGTTGCCTGGATTGTTCGTTGACTATGTGTAGATCGGGCCATTGTCTTCTCAGGAAGCTCAAAGATCTGTCCCTCTTTTCGAGCCGCTTTCACCTCTGTGGAAGATTTCTGTTTTACCCAACTAGGAGTTGTATCCTCAGCCTGAGTCTTGGTTCGTGTGTTGGCTTTGATTTTTTCCTCAATATTTTTCAGAGGTTTTCTGTTCACCCATTCTGGCTGCTCACTCTGATCTTGGATTTTCACACCTGGTAGGTTATTTCTGTTTGCCAAGTGTTTCTGTCTCTCTCCAGTGGAATGAGCCTCTGTTGAATGTGCTAAACTTAACTGCTCTCCATCAAAGACGGCTTTTCTATCCTGATATTCATCTTTGAATTTAGAGGGAATATCTGTGTCCTCAGCTGCTTTATTCCTTTTGAGAACTCGTGGTGTTTTTGGAGCATCCTCCTTGTGAGCCAACAAGCATTCTCTGCGCTCCTGAGCTGAAGTTTTGGAAAAGCTGGGGGGCAAAGTGGCTGCTTTGTCGATTTGCAGGGAATGGCGTTTGTTCATGGCCTTCTGCTTGACCCAGTCCGGTAGTTTGTCCAGATTTGAGTTACTGCCACTAGACATTAGGGCTGTATTTGAATTGGACTTTCCTACGGTCCCTAACATTTTCTTCCCTGCTTTCCACGCTCCTTCTGCATCGGCAGCTCTCCACTCTCGAACCCTGTCAGAAATTCCCACCCTGACGTCCTGGCTTCTCTCAGAGTTTTTGATGGAGACATCTCTGCTCCGAGCACTGGAAGGTCGACCACTCCCGCTGCTTTTGTTTTCTTTGATGGCCTCTTCAAACTTGGCCCCGATACCTTTGGACCTGCCAGAGACTGTAGTGTTTGTATCATGTGCATCCACAGAATGACCACTTTGTGATGTCACATCATTCACAACGTCACTAACGCCAGACTTTTTCATGTCTATATGGGATGAAGTGCTTGTGTTGAAAGTCAAATTTGCTGATGAAGTTGGGGCAACTTTTGATGCTGTTGTTGACGTAGTGACTGATGTTGTTATCACCTGTGTGGACCTGGTAGTTGATTCTCTCGTGACGTCAGACTGAGTGTGACTGGCAGCTACAGACCATGGTGTGAACTTAAACTCTGACAAAAAATCACTGCTTTTAGATTTAGCCTTAGAGCTGGTAGGATTGGATGCTAAGTTTGAAGATTTAAAACTTTTGTCAGGTTTTCTAACTGGCTTTAGCTTCACGTCAGTGAAAATGCTCTCGGTTGACGTCGACATGAACTTTGAATTTTTCAGTTTTGCACTGTCTTCTGTCTTGACCAGAGCTGGCTTGAGTTTGACCTTTCTGAAGTCATCACCGTCAGTAGATTCAGTTCTAGGGGTCGCTGCAGCCTCGGCCGATGGATGAGATGGCCCTGACAGAGAGGAGCTTTTCATTGTTCTGTCAGATGAATCCCATTGCCTTGAACTCGAGACACCATCTCTGCTACTTTGGTCATATGTTGGTTCGGCAGAAAAACGAGCAGCTCTTTCTATCTGAGTAGTGAGGGAATCCTGGCTACACATGGCAGCAGTGCTGGTGTTCTGTGTGTCTGGTTTATTGTCACTATCCGGAGCTGTGGGGTCCCAGGGTGGTTTTTCCCAGGTGAAATTTGACCCGAATGAGGTCAAAGAACTGACATGTTCACTTCCCTTTGGAGAACCTCTGGGAGATACTTGCACTGGTGACCCAAATTTGCCCTGTCCACCATCTTTAAATACGTCATCATCCTCATATTCCTCTTTGATGCCATTAGCACTGATGGTGACGACTACAGGCTGAAACGGCTCAGCGGCTGAAAATTTGGTTGCTGGCGATGATGATGATCGTGGTGAAGACGAAGAAGATATGAAAAATTTGGCGACTCTGCCAGTTTTGGGAAATGTTGGTGGAGCCGAGTCCATGGTGGAAGATTTTGGCACTGGTGATGACACCGATGATGATGAGGATGATAAATAAAACTTGACCAACCTGCTGGGTCCAGAAACTGGTGGAGTTTGAGTGGACTGGACGTGAGGACGAACTTCCATGTAACTGACCTTTCTGGTTGAGGTTTCATCGGAGTCTGTTTCTTGCTGAGGTACCGATGCTGCAACATTGACTGTATCTGAAAGTCTTTGAGATTCATTACCAATGGCTGAGCTGTCTGGTGCTGCTTCCCTCTCGCTGTTTTGCGTAAGTTGTGCTGGATGTGAACCTTTTCTCAGTTCTTCTGAAGATGAGACCGGAACAGTTGTACATGTTGGAGATTCATTAGAGAACTGACTTTCAAGCTCCTCTTTCTTTTCACTGTGGAGCTGTCCTGTCATTGTTTTTCTGCCATGTGGGCCTGTCTTGCAATCCTTGCTTTCTGAAACATTAAACGATCTGACGGTTGAAAATGTCTTTTCTGAAGTCTTCAAACCGCTTTTGGGAGTGGCACTTTGTGACAAGTTATCTCTGACAGCAGTGGAACGTCTTAGCGGAGATTTACTTCTGACAGTCTCTGCTGAAGTTTGTTCAGTTTCAAAGCGTAAAGAAGAAGAGGGTGAGTAAGATGGATCTTTACGGGTTTTGATCTGCCTGGCTGACATCAGAGGTTCGTCAGAATTTGTGGTGTTGTTGAGGGTACCCAGAGTTTTACCCACTGTTCGCAGTCCTATGTTGTTAACTTTTGCGCCACTTCTGTGAAAGCCCACATCTCTGTGAGTCTGACTGCCGCTCTGATATGAAGCAGATGATGCTGTTGTGGATGAAGAGGAAGCGGGTGCTCGTGCAGAGTTGAAACCAGAATGGAATTCTCCACTTCTGGACAAGACATTTCGAGAGCTCCTCTCTATGTGCAGGTTTCTGAGCTCCGAGCCGACCACGCCGCCTTTCAAATCAGCCATTTCCAGTTGATTCTCCAACCTTTCCTTTGACTTGCTCCTGGATAAAACCTCTCTGAAATCCACGTCATTTGAGCTCGCTGAGGTCGTGGACTTTTGAGGTAAAGGAGGTTGATGCTTATGTTTCAAGACACTTCTGAAGTCGACTAAGTGTTCACTGTTTTGATTATTAACGCTCTTTTCCTTTGTCTGAGGAGAACTGGAATTGTGTGTTTTATGCAAAACTGACCGGAAATCTGTCTCTGGTGGTGGTGTATCAGCCTTACTCAGCCCTCGTGGAGAAGGCTCCTGGGAAGACAAAGGTGACGAACTCTTTTCGATATTTCTGATGTTGGTACCACTCCTGGCAGGCACACGAGGACTTCGTGTTTTAACTGGCGGCGAGTGAATCTCTCCTGATACACGTGCCGAACCTCTCACTGTAGTTTCAGTATCACTGGTAACACCTGACTTATTCCCCTTGGATTTCGAGTCCGTTTGCTCTACCAAATGTTTCGTTCTTTCAACCACACCGACTGTCCCAGATTTCTGAGTCTGTGAAATTCTGGCCGTACTTGATGACGCCGCCTCATTAGATAAGACATTTCTCAGTCTTGATGAACGGGGTGACTGTGAGGTGGGCGGAGTGACCCCATTTCTGGGTGTCCTTGCTGGACTGACCATGTCCGGTGAGTGGCCAAGCCCAGCTGTTTGGTCTCTGGCCCTCCTAGTCACTCGTGGAAAAGTGGACACAGCCTCCGTTTGACCAGATGTGTCCATTCCCGTAACGACTGCAGCCTGGGTGGCTTGTAACTGGGACAACCTATAATTATAGAGATGGCAATGTCAAGTGAATCGAATGGCAGCCACATAGAGAGAACATGACAAAGGAAAGAACTTAAAACTTTCAGAACAACAAGAACAATCACTGCCCTACATTCAGGATGTCAATCTATTTTCATGTAAAGGCAAGAAACCTTTTGCCTTCTAAACTTTCCATGCCAAGTTCTTGCGGTAACATGTAAAAATTCCATTTTTTTTTTTTTCAAGAGGGCAAAAAAGACGTGGGTAAAGAATCTGATTTAAACCACAAAAATCTGTTTTCCTATTAAAATATGACATTTGACATCCCTGTACATTGTCACAAAATTTGGGTAAAGGACAATTTCATACAGCATCCACAGTTAGTTCAGGTGAGCCACACAACTTTATGACATTTAGAGGCATCGGCTCACTAAACCACAGGTGTGACCCTAAGCTAGCTAATGTAGGCTACTTCACTCACCGAGACTTGAGACCAGCCAGGGGATCTGCTGCTGCTGGTGGTGGTGGTGGTGATGATGCTGTGGTCCTGTGGCTGCCTGCGAGTACCTGCAGGCCACATGCCTGTGAGACGTCGCCCACTGTGCTGTGTAAGTGACAGATGTATTCGCCAGCGTCTGTCAGGTCAGTGTCGTACACAGTCAGCGTGTGGCAGTCCTGGATACGGGTGATCTGTCAGCAGAGCAGGCAATTCAATATGGCGTCAATGCCGCAGACAGTACAACATGGCGTTGGTAGAACAGGTATGACTATATGGCATGAATACAGAAGACATGATAACGATATGGCCATGATCCAGCAGACAGTACATGGCGACAGTACAGCAGACAAAACAACATGGCGTCGGTAAAGTAGACAATACAATATGGCGTCAACAGACAGTATTTCAATATGTCTTCAATTTCATACAGTTTGATGTGGTGATAGATGATGTCAATAAAGAGAGGTTTATTGTAGATCTAAATGGTTTCCACAATAAAAATTAGATCGTTTTGAACTACAATGCAATCTGAAGACGACTTATCCATGAAACCATTCAAGTACTGTCTTGCATTATTCCATCTTATTTTATCTAAGATACCCAAAAAAATTTAATAGAGCAAATCATTGAAGTACATTATGAGACGTCAGAGTGTGAGGTAAGGACCAATTCGAGTGATTTATATCAAATTACAAAAGATAAAGAAATACAGAGAAGAACGTCTGCCAATGAGATGAAAGAAGCGGGCTGATAGGCCATTTTTCAGCCAGCTAGGTTGTTTCCCTTTGCCAAGTACAAGAGGTGTAAACAAAAAAAAAATCACTTTTTCTCCTACTGTTTGAGGCAGTTCCGTGAAGCCAAAAATTGACAAAAATTTTATCAGGAAAAGAAAACAGAATTTTCATCATATGGTGCTTTTTTTTTTCAGAACGTTCTATTATTTATGCCTCACTTAACAGGCCAAAAAGGTTTTTTTTTTTTTCTTTCTTTCTTTCTTTCTTTACACTGCTCGTGTTATAATATAACTTATATCTCTTGCACTGGACAGAAAGGAAATGGTTTGGCCGATGGTCAAACTGGCTGATTGACCTGGTGATAATTCACTAACAGAAATGTTCAATTCCAACCTTGTACTTTTGGTTCTGGGCGATGACGACGCCCTCTCTCTCCCACATAACGCTGGGCTTGGGTTGACCTCTGACCTGGCAGGTGAAGGTCACCGTCTCCCCTTCGCGTACAGTGAGGGTCGAGGGTCGGGTTACAAAATCGGGGGGTTCGGGGTGTTCTACTTCTGCATGCAAATGAGGGGTAACACAAAAACGTGAACTAAACAGGATCAACAAATCAAATATTTCTAAAACAGCAAGCTGATGTCAGGTGCCATATCATATAACAAAATACTATAACTACAAGTGAATGAATGACGATATGAACTAAAAATAGAGGGAGTAAATGAAAATTCCGACCACGAGGAAAGGAAACAATTGGTAACTTAAAAATCAAATATCTTAACTTTTTGGAACAAAAAAAAAAGTTGAAAGAATAAAAAATAAATAATAACAAATCTACATAAGCAAACTTCAGTTTTGCAATACTCTGTACAACACTGCTTTTGTGTTGCTGTGGAAACTGTTTGATTTTGTAAATTCGAAATATTTTGTTTACAAAATAAACGAACAGCAAACAAACAGTTGTACAGAGCTTAGCGGACATTTTCTTTCTTCAGTTGTTTCTTCATCAAAATAAGAAAGACAAAAAACTGAAACGAAAGCGAAGCAAACGAATGGTAAAAATAAAGTGACAATCAAGCAAAATTTGGTGTAGGGTGAGCAAACATCGGCAAACTGATGAATGCCACATCAACAACAACAAAATAAAAAGCGAAAAGCGATGGAAGGCAAACGAAATGAGAGGCGAAAAGAGGAAGATGTGAAGGGAGGGCGGGGAGGGTACATAGAGACTAAAGGCTGGGGGGAGGGGGGAGGGGGGAAAGGGAAGGTTGCAGACTCTAGTCCTCGGCCGGTGGAGTGTCTGGATCAGCCGAATCTGTGGAGGTCAAGGCCAAAAACAAAAAAAAATTAATAGAAAACATGTGATCGTTTTGGAATTTCTGGTGTGTTCCAGCATGTTGTTGGTCTAACATGCGCCCATTCTCACATGCTCAAGTGTTTATCTCAAACGTATTCTTTCTCTTTCTCTGTCTGTCTGTCTCTCACTTTCTCTGTCTTTGTATCTCCCACTTTCTCTGTCTGTCTATCTCTCTCTCTCTCTCTCTGTCTCTCTCCCTCTCCGTGAAACTTTGCCCTTTGCTCTTTCTTTCTAAGTTGTCTTTCCATGTCTTTTTTTCACTCTCTAATAATTTTTTTTTTTCGCTCTCTTTCTCCGTGTCTTTCTCGAACTGAGTCTATCATTATTCGATACATTATACAGCGAGAGATAACTGAGGTACTAGTTCGTAACTGCAGTCAAATTTAAATTAATTTAATTAACAACATATATTTTCATCGCTTTTTCATTACCATTTTTTATATATTTAGGACGAGGGCTAGAGGAATTATTTCAAGAGCTGTCACAACGGACTATAATAATTTTACATCTCTAATAAAACAGAATTCTAAGGCTGCGATAACCTATGCAACCACCGAAACGGGAGACTATTCACATCTACTGTCATTCCTGCGCCAGGGAATTGTGAGTTATTTCCCTTTACATGATAAACATGGAAAACTGGCTCAAAGCTTATCAATCAACTCTCTAAGTCATCACAGCCCCCTGCACTTAACATAATTCTTTAACCGTGCCATTCCCATTCAGCGTTTCCACACGATTTTTTCAAATATATATATCTTTTACCCACAGTTTCAATATAGTTTTGTTTCACCGGCACCAAGATATCGATCGTACAGAGACAGCCATAATTGCGTACGGTACATATTTCTACACAGGTAAGCATAGATAAAGACAACTGAAATTGTACAGGTAAGTGCACTTAGATATGTTAGACATATGACTGTGCCAGCTCACACCGATTTCTGCACAATGTTCACAAACAAACACACATACGCACACACACACAGACTACATTGATCTATCCAAAACGAACATTCATATTTATGCCTGCCTACATGTCTTAACAATATTATCGTCTATATATGTGAGATATTACTCTCCTTAATCCTACCCCTACCCACTTTCTCCCTCACGCCCCCCCCCCCCCCACCCTGATATTCCAAGCTCTCACACATGCATGGATAGCCCATGACATACTCCACACTTCTGAATTAAAGCTAGTGCCCATCTTTCAAATATCCCCATCTTCAAAATCACCATTTATCTAAGACTCCAGTCGAAAAAAAAGAAACAAACAGACAAGTCATATTTTTGTGAAGAATGGGTTATTGCCCCGATGTTATAAAACATACCGCTAAGATTTGTTACCAAGAGCAATAATTTGGAAAAACCAGGCAAGTCCCGCTAAAGAGAAAGTTTTCAAAAAGGTATACAGTTGAAAACTCCAGATTTCTAAACTTTAATTTCTGTTTTTCTACCTTTGTAGAAAATGTGACTTTTGTGGTTTTTCCACTGGAGGTTTCATATGCTTAGTCTTTTCTCCCCACGACTAGTCAGAGACACCACTCACTCATCAACAGTTTCGTGCACTAAGATCTAAAACATAGAGGAACTCGTCCAAGATCTATCTGATAGTGGTCACGTGGTAAGAGAAACAGCTTCGTTTGGAACTCATTCTGCTAATACCACCTCCTGTAGCTCGTGAGCGTCAAGATCGTAGCAAATATGGCCAAAATAAATAATAATAATAATAATATATAATTTTATGATAATTTTTATCATTAGTTGCCCTGATGAAGAGTCAATTTCACTAGAAAATGTGCCAGAATATTACTATTAACATCAATATCAAGTTCTTTATATGATATTTGCTGTTTTAAATTGTTGAATTAGTTTGCCGGTTGGACAGTCCTTTTATATTTCATATAATAATGATAATAATAAAGATAATGATCATGTAACAACTTCGCCTGCTCTCACTGAAAAAAAAATCCGGACATTATGTCATATCCACCCTTCTCAGACATGACAAAATAACAGAAGATTATTGTTTTTCTTTATGACATTCAGGAAATTAAGCATAGCAAATTTATACGTTTCGCCATATCCCACCAGTGAGGAGAAATGCTGTAGTTTGTCCCAACTTTGTTTTGTTTTGTTTTACAAGACCAAAGACTGGCTGAAGGAACACTGGCTGGCCAAGACCAGGCACGATGACATCCGAACTTCAAGGACATTTTGCCGTTTTGATGAACGGAAAGACATCTTTGGAAAAAAGAACTAGATCTAGAAAGTTAATTTTAAGAAGGCCCATTGTTTGTTGTCGGTCTCCATTACCACGTGACTTTGAAAGTTAGACCTAGAACAAGATCGCTGATATCTAGATGCTCAAAATTAGATCAGTGCTATTTATGCAATATCAAACAGCAACAACTACTACGACAACAACAACAACAACAACGAGCTGTAAAATGGCACAGGCTGACACACCCACACTCTGAATGCCTGGAAGATGCTCACCTTCAAAATGTCATGCCTGAAACAAAACCAGCTCACACAGGGAAAGCCAAACGTTAGTAGGTGGTGGTTGGGGGTGGGGGGGGGGTTGTTGGATGGAGGCGGGAGAGAGGTTGGGGAATTGAGACCGAATGATATGGTCGACAGGGTGAGCCGACCATGATAGTGTATGAAAAACAGAGAAAACGTGATCAAGAGGATGATGATGATGATGATGATGATGATGATGATACCTTATTTACATTTTATATGTTCTCTATATTGCCCTGACAAAGATCTAAATAAGCTCGAAAATTTGGCTCATTTGATCAACATCCAGTTCTTCATATTGTTTTTTGCTTTATTCTAAGTGTGTCTGAGTAGTTACCGGTTAGACAGTGGTCTTACTTTTAAGTCATTTTTATAAAGATGATGATGATGAAGATGATGTTTACGATATCTCATGCAAGATGATGACACTGATGATGATGACAATATTATGACAATATCATATTTACACTCTCAATAGTTGCCCCAATATGGCTTTGAAAACTAAACGCTGTGTTATTTTGTTCTGACAAACACTTTTAGTTAGATGTGTTAGTTACACGTGGATCTGCACTAATATGTATTAAACTGATATTTCAATTGGCAACATAAATTTGTCCTGTCATACATTTCTGTGAAGTGCTTATTTGATGACATGTTGATGGCTACTCTGGTAAAACACAATGGACGTTCTAGCTGCTGATGATGATAATAATGCCGACGATGGCGATGATAACAGAACAAAGTGTTAAGCAAAGCAAATGTGGCGGTGCAGTGCCATGTACCAGATCTCAATAATAAATAATAATAATAACAATAATAATAAAACATACAGTCCCAAGATAACATATGAGATAGGCCCATAGCACTAGAGATAGGCCATACTGATAGGCCACAGAGATAGGTCATAGAAATAAGCCATAGAGATAGGCCATAGAGATAGGCTATACTGATAGGCCATATAGTCCATAGTGATAGGCCACAGAGATAGGCCATACTGATAGGCCATAGAGATAGGCCATACTGATAGGCCATAGAGATAGGCCATACTGATAGGCCATAGAGATAGGCCATAGAAATAGGCCATACTGATAGGCCACAGTCATAGGCCGCAGTGATAGGTCACAGTGATAGGCCATAATGATAGGCCATAGAGATGGGCCATAGTGATAGGCTATAGAGATGGGCCATAGTGATATGCCATAGAGATAGGCCATAGAGATAGGTCATAGACATAGGTCATAGTGATAGGCCATGGAGATAGGCCATAGTGATATGCCATAGAGATAGGTCAAAGAGATAGGCCATAGAGATAGGCCATAGAGATAGGTCACAGAGACAGGCCATAGCGATAGGCCATAGAGATAGGCCATAGAGATAGGACATAGTGATAAGCCATAGTGATAGGCCATAGAGATAGGCCATAGAGATAGGCAGGGCAACCAACAGAATACAATTAGCAGTTTCTGCTGTGACTGATGTTATACTGAAGCTGTGAACTGTTCATATCAACTGCTTGGCAGTGGCCTAATACTCATTCAGTATATTGCCAATGAGAATAATTTGTACAGTTTATATTTCCCTACAACCGTGTAAATGTGTGGCTATATCATTGCTTGACATCAGCAACAAAGATGTCAGATTAACAGAGAAGGTACACAAATACAAGAAATTAAGCAGCTATTTCAGATTAGCAGCCCGACCTGTTTCCCACTGTCATTTAGTAACAAATAAATCAAATGTCATTTTGAGTATTTTTCAGAAAAGGTCATTTGAACTCAAAGAATTTAAACTGATGAAGATAATAAGTTTAGGCGATGATCAGTAATGAACGCCAGGGCTTTTAGAATTTGTTTAAGTAAATGTGGAAAATTTGGAAAGCTATACAAGATAGCGGTTAAGAACTTGAGAACTCACTAGATACAGTTTAAGAAAATTGATTGTTGAAACCTCGAAGCAATGCATTGTTAAATATTGTCACTTTCTTACGGTTTTTTTTTTTTTATATTAATCTTAATCTAAATTAATTTTTTAACAGATTACCTGAACATGACAGTTCAGCAAGTTATAGAGGGCAATGCCTGCAATAAGAAGTAAGACAAGTTGTACCTTTCACATCAATTAGGCAAAAAGTATCAGTGTCCCCACAGCCATTGTAAGCCTCACAGACGTACTCGCCAGAGCACTCGGCAGTGGCCCGGGGCAAGGTGAGCGTGTGCACATGTCCTAGCGAGGCCAGCAGGAAGTGAGGGTTGTCGTGCGTGATCTCGGAGTTGTTATGGAACCAATACACTCCCACTGGAGGCGTGCCTAGTGACGGGGAGGGGGGAGGGGCAAGGGGGAGATGCGAATGTCAAAGCACACGAGCATGCCACACAGTGTGTCAAAATGTCACAGTGGCTCCTTACACAGACGAGATGAGAAAAGCTCGACATTTCATAACTCGTTCCACTCGCTCTCGGACTGAGCAAAGCACACAGGACCAGAGCTTGGAGGACGAGATGGCGGCTCACAGGTGGCTGAAAGTCGTAGGTAGCTTGGAGGAGCTCACACTGTCTAGGACAGTCACTAAAAGCTCGCTAAAAGCGGTTTCGTAAAAGCTGAACAAGAGCAAGCCTGACTCCAGAGGAGTCTTAGGTGGTTACCTAAGCTGAAAGCTGGACAGGTCGTACTAGGATTAAGCTTTGCAAGGCCCGAGCCTAAAAAAGGCAAAAACAAAAAAGGAAAAACAATTGTTTGTTTGTGATACTAATGCTATCTGTAAGGCTGGACATTTGGATGGGACCAGGATTCACTTTCCCTCTGCCCATGTCTACTGGAGGTCTAGTGTGTGTGTGTGCCACGCTAATGTCGCTCTAATTAAACTTAGATCTGAACTTTGGAAAACCCAAGCCTCAGGGGAGCTAGGCTCCAAATTCCCTAACCTTCGTCTTATTCTATTTTATTTTTCTTCCATCAGTTACATGATAAAACATGTACCTGCTCCAAACTTTGCTCTTAGCCTCGATCTCTTGAAGACCTTGCTTGCCACGACATGAGACAAAACAAATCCAGAGTTTGCGTGACCGTTTTTATGATCTTTCCACACAATACCCTAAATGTGCAATCAAAGCTTTGAACAAGGATTCATCATACTATCGACTTATTGGAGTTGAAATACACGAGAACTCAGACAAGCTCCAAGTCCACATCCGAGCTACATGTCGAGCTTTGCTCATCTCTGTCAGGTGGTCAACAAACAGTTATGGGTTATGTCAGAAAAAAAAAGCCAAATGCAAAACAAGCAGTCGCCACAAGTTCCACTAAGCATTCAATAAAGACAATGCACATAGAAAAAGTATTGAACAAGAGTGAAAATATATAGTTTTTAAATGTATGTAGCCAAATTGACTCCTATCACCCTTTTTACAAAGCGAAAAGAAATATCTCAATGAAGTAAATGTGAGTAGATAATACAAAATGTGGTAATGTTTAATAACGTTGGCTGATGAATAATAAAAATACCCAGAAAATAAACCATAACGTAATAAGTAACAACACCCTCATTGTAAAATGTAGAAAAGCCTCAATAATATGATAAATGGTAGCCATGGTAGAAAATAAGAGCATTCAGGATATAGGGCTACGTTTGTTCAATATTTTCAACGTTGATGTAAATAAATAAATAAATGAAAACTATGGCGTTGACTACGACCAACTTTTTCTCCTGTGTTATTATAATGTCACTGTGATAATAAATAATTACACGTAAATATGAAACATGACAAAAGAAATTCCAGCTCATGCATAAAGTCACATGGCAAGTTCGCATGGATTCTTGTGAGTAATATCCATACACATTTAGTTCATTCGCTTATATTTGTAGTCTGTATTTCGATTTCAAGCTTGCTATTGGGGGTGATAGCTCAGTGAGATCCTAAAGAGTGTGTGAAGGAGAGAGGGGTGGGGTGTGTCGGGGGAAGGGAAAGGTGGTACTAGGAATGCTGGGAGGAAAGGTGTGAAGGAGGGTTTAAAGAGAAAGTCAGTGTTTGTCATTTCTTATGCCTTGAGGTCAGTTCAGAATTAGTATCTTCAGCAGGTAGTTTTGGAGAAGACTAGATGTCAGTTATATTTCATGTTGCCCATACAAGCATTTAGGTAGCTACCGAGATTGCCCTACAAAAGACAAAAACTGGGAAAGCCTCAAATGAAGAGAGAAGCAAATAATAAAAGACTAAATGTTGATGTCGTTCGGCCCACTAATTGCATTCTAGCTAGATTCGATTCTCTCACCTTTCCCTGTGAAAAATAAACATCAACAACATAATTTGAGATTAGTGCTGAGAACTGGACTGGAAAAACAGTTTTGTCAAGGAATTAAGTCTGTTTATGTTGCTGGTTTTTAATTGTGAGTTTGTGTAACATCAATTCAGTTAAACGACATTTCGGTTATAGGGGATTTAGTAAGTGCATGAAACATTATATCAATGGGTCTGATCCTTCGTGTCTTGGTGGACAAAAATAACACATTTCTTTACAATCCTCTAATCTGTAACCCAAACATACGGATGGGATGGAACGAGGGGGTTGGAAGGGGGACAAAAGGAGGAGGGGATGGGGGGGGGGGGCAAGTTAACACGGCCTATTAGATCTTGAAATTTTAACTGTCTCAGAATAGTAAAGGTTCGAGATAACGGATGATCAAGTAAAGCGAAATTGTCAATTAAAAGCCACCAAAAACAGTCAGGATCAGACACCAGTTTATCATGTGAACATATAACACGTGAATAGTGACGTCAGCATGACACAAATCCATGGTGACCTTTGTGTATAAATTATAACAAATTAACGAGCACGAGGTCAAGGTTTATGGGGCTCTTAGCAACAAGAGATTACTTTATTGATTGAAGTGCAACTTTCATGCCTCATTCACAGTATGACAATAATATCACGGCTTAACATCAAGTTTGAGTGGAATGTTGTTCTGGGAACCAGAAAATAATGAATAGGTTGCCTAAACATAAAACAAACAGATTGTTTGTTATTTACGAGATATTCAAAGCCGAAATTTAACAAAAGGGGACACGATCAACATTACTGTGGCCGAGAGGGATAAGATCAACATTACTGTGGCCGAGAGGGATAAGATCAACATTACTGTGGCCGAGAGGGATAAGATCAGTTATAGTGGGTGGAACAAACAAAAGTTGTCGCTGTAGAGATTTGCTCTTCGCCTTTGGCCGAGATATGCAGGGGCGGTGGGAAGAGGCATGAGTCGTCAAATTAAGATAAACTCTTGGTTCAAATGGGTTTAGGATATGATTAGGTTTATGGGTGTACATTGTTTAATGCAAGGGGCAAACATGGTCGAAAAATGAGGAAAAAAACTTATGTCCACAGATTTGATGTGTTTGAAAAAAAAAAATTGCACGAACGAATGATCAATAAAATTTCCAAAACAGCAAAACTAACAAAATCGAGACGATTCCAAAGCAAAACAAACAAACAATAAAAATCGACAGTTCCAAACACACACACACACACACACATACACACACAAACACAGAAGATTCCAAAAAAAGCAAAAACAAAGATGCAAACAAACAAAATCACGAAACGTCTAAACAAAACCAAAATAAATAAATAAAATAGATAAGATTAAAAAAAAACAAAAAAACAATAAGACCCCCAAACACATACGACATGAAACAGGCAAAATTTATCAGATTCCAAAACAGAAAAATAACATCAATGATCCAAAATAAGAAAAAACGAACAAAGGAACGAATAGAAAATTTATAAGATTCCAAAACAAAAACAAACAAAATCCATAAGCTTCTAAAAAATAAAAGATGATTCCAAAATAGTTAAAAACATAAAGAGAAAATGAGCAAAAAATCGATGAAATTCCAAAATAGATCTCCCCCTCAACCCCACCCCTTTCAAATGAAACTAAAACAGACATATCCGAGAGATGGATGAACATATCGGGAAAATATCACTGAGTGTAAAAAACATGACTGGAAGGTTGTGTTGGTGTGAGAGAGAGGGAGAGAGAGAAGGGAGGGGCAGACTGACCTTTGACCTCCACGTCCAGCTCTAACTTGTCTCCCTCCTCCACCTCCATGTCGTGAAGTTCCTTGACAAACACCGGCGGCTCCATCTTCTCTGGGGCTAACAGGACAACGGGGAGAAACGACAACACAACACGGCTGTTACATTTCACACACTGCAAAGTCATAGATGACACTGTTATGTTGCAGGTATAGAACAAGTTATGCCATAAAGACAGTGGCACGCGTGGCGGAGTGACTGGGACACCTCGGTTAACTACAGCTCGACTGAAAACCAAACGGTACGGGTTCGAATCCCAGAAAGTCCTGGAGGGGATAAAATGGGTGACGGACACCGGGGACTCATGATCCTGGCTCTGCTAGTTCTCTGTACCAACGTTTTCGCACTCCGTAACTCCTTACCCAAAAGATTGAAACCCACTCCACCCTTGAATATCAGCAATTTCGTTTACATATGATTATTATTTATTTTCTGTGCTGGAGAGGAAAGAAATATCACACACAAAATTTAATAAAGAATCCTGGGATTGTTTGTTAGCAAATTAAATCGCAATATTAATCCAACTGTGATTACCTCGTCTATTCAAAACCACTTCTAGCAAGGCTGCATGAGCCTTTTTCCCCCCCCCCCCCCCCCCCCCCGGGCTGGCCAAGGTTTTGCTACCCCCAAGGAGGATGTCAAGGAGTTAAGAGGCGGAAACATCTAATGAAAGAACCCATTCCTCCTCTGAAGGCCGTCACATATCTTATGCTACCTGCGGGGTTTGAACCCTTTGCCTGCCTGCGACATGTTAATTAGAATAGTTTTATATCATTTCAAACTCCCGGTATGGCCATACACAGGGACTCAACGCTGGCACAGTTTTAGTATCAATACTGGGTAACCCTAGGGTTGTCGGCCTTTGAGATTCTGGCCTGATCATTGAATTCAATGCAGTAAAGGACAGCCGAATGAATGCTCAAACAGCCTTGGCTATGACAGGATCAATACCACTACTGTACATCGCTTGTTCCCGTTGGACAGTACAGGCTCTGAATGCCTTACAGTCTATTACTACTCTAACAGACACCAGGGAAGACATCAATCTAGGTTCTATGTTTCATGAACAACACATAAGGCGGCTGTCTGTCACCGACATCCTTATCAATCTAACATTATCTGTCTATAGTCGGACATCCACTGTAACCTGGGTTGTCAAAAAATGCGCTCAAAGCATCTTTCCTAAGTTCCAAACAACGAGGGCCCTTCAGGATTCGAACGCAGGAATTTATAATCCCGTGTCCCAAGACCTAATCACTGGAGGAAATGTAGAGCAATGAGGCAGATAACCATGTCAGATAGTCATGAAAAAAAAAAAACGAAAAAAACAAACATACACTATTGAGTGTGAAGTGAAAATAAGAAATAGTTAATTCGGAAGACTGACATACCCTCTACAGAGCATGAAATATCCGTATAGACTCTTTGTTACATCTAATTCCCGCTTCTATCGCCAACCACATAACTAAGCCATATGAAAATACGGGCATGATAAACATGTCGGGAGATTTGGAAACACACCTAGTTACTTCTGTACTACACCAGAAAAGCTAACTGTGCCTTGAAATGTTGTCAAGCCAAACACAAGAACTCAGCTGTCACGATGCCATCAATAGCTAAGTCTTTATATGTGTAAGTGTTGATTTCTGGCATGTCAAGGTTATAATATGTATAATATTATATCTCATCAAGTGTTACAGGAGCTTGTCTTTGGGGAAAATCAACAGTTACCTTATCTTATCTTATCTTACGCTATTATGTGACAACAAAACTACAAATTAATCCTTTCCATCTCGAGAATAAAGAAGTAGTGAAGTATATAACGGTCCATGCCTAACTGTAGACAGAGAAACATCAATGGAGTGAGTATATATTACGTAATATCGATGTTTTTCGTAAAACATAGGGGCGTTTCAAACATAAAAAGACAAATATAACACCTCAAATATCTTGTTTGGTAAAGGTTTATGTACTGAAACGGTTAAAGAGCAAGATTTCAGATATTGCAGGACAAGCCGAAGTTTGGCCCAGTTTCACAAACAGAGAACGGTCTCTGCTGTCCACTTCCCACTGACCCCCATCTCTGCTGGACATGACGACATTTCTACCTGCAACATGGACATACATTGGGGACAAAGGCACACTCAACTCTTGTCTACCTTCTACACTAGTCTACTGCAGCTCACACAACGCCACGCCACGCCACGCCATCTCACTTCACTCTCTGCTTTCTAGATCTACACCACGCCACGCCACACCATATCACTCCACTCTGTGCTATCTTGGTCTACGCCACGCCACTATGCAAAGTTCCACTCCACTCCACTCCAACTAAACTTCACTTCAGTAAATTTCATCGCACTGCACTCCACTCTGATCTACTTCAATCGACTATACTATGCTAAACTATGATCTAATATGCTATGTTGTGCTATACTGTGCTATACTGTGCTAAGCCATGTTACACTGTCTACACTATAGTGTACTGTAGTATACCCTACTATATTCTAGTAGACAGCACTATATTACAGCGCAGCATACCGTACTATACTGTTCTACAGTATTACACTGTACTATGTATACTATACTGTACTAAATCGTACAAAAGTACTATACTACAGTACAATGCACTGTACTGTTCTGTGCTATGCTGTGCTACACTCTGGTAGACGGTAGTATATTACAGCAAACAACATTGTGCTATACTGTTCTATACTGGTTGATACTATACTCTCTCTTTCTTACATTCTTCCTCTCTCTCTCTCTCTCTCTCTCTCTCTCTCTTCTCTCTTACTTGCTCATTTTTCCCTACTCTCTCTTCCCTCCCTACCTCCTCCCCCTCCCCCAAAATCACTCCCATTCACAGACAGACAGACGCCAGCAGGACTTACGCAGAACGGTCAGCGTGCAGGTAGTGACCAGCTCCCCGTTGGCGCCGGACATCACACACTTGAACTGGCCGTTGTCCTTCTCCTTGACCGCCTTGATGGTCAGTGTGGCTACCTGGGCCTCCTGGCGCAGCCGCATGTGGAAACCGGAGAAGACCTCGCGGTCGTTGTGGAACCACTGGGCCGAGGGGTGGGTCAGATCTGGTCGGTATATACAGGGAGAGGTCAAAACGTAATAGGGAGGGCATAGACTGGTCATTTGGTCAAGCTATTCCAAAAGGATAGCCAAAATGAGGTCGAGCTACTCTAAAAACGATAGACTATGTCATCAAATCACCCCAAGAACGACAAACGGATCATGTGATCAAACTACTAAAAGCAAAAAAAAAAAAAGATAGCTTGGCCAGGTGGTCTCAAACTATTCCAAAACGGTAGGTGGTCAACTGATCAGACATGATCCTTCACTGTAGATCTAGAGCAGGGGTCTCAAACACGCGGCCCGCGGGCCGCATGTGGCCCTCCAAGCAATAATTTGCGGCCCTTGAGCAACCTGGC
>JBCAUA010037965.1:0-12046 GCA_038406235.1 Peronia verruculata | reverse complement strand
TTGTCCATTGTCACTGTGTTAGATGTTCTCACCGTGTTAGGCACAATATAGCCGTTATCGTGCTGATGTGCCGTTAAGCCCCAACACAAACAAACAAACAAGTCCTGCAATCTGATGTTCATAATGAAGCGCAGGCATCGTTGGTGGGAAATCTTTCGAGTTGCCTTTATCTGATTGCAGTACAGGACCCATGCCTCTGATCCAAACAGGAAGGTGGTGACAATTGCTGATCTTTAGACCAGTATCTTGATGGAGAGGCGGAGATAGTAGTCCTCCCATACTCGTTGCTGAAGGCGCCCGAACTCGCTGCTGGCCTTGGCGATGCAGTTTTCGACGTCCTTACTTGTTGCTGCATCGTTGGTGTTGACGCTACCTTGTGGAAGCACATTGAGAGGATGCCCGTTTATGCTGATATTGGGGGTAGTGCAGGTGGACCTTGGTTTTGGCTGATGGAAGACCTCGTGCCATCCTGCACCTGTACCTGACGCTTCGCCCTGCTCCATCGCTGTAGGGCTTTCCTTCCCGCCTGCATTCCGACAAATTAAAGTGGAGACCAGCTCGCTCGTACCAATCCCACTCTGTAGACCCAGGGAAGGCACAGGGTGGTACAGCAGGCTAGACGGCCCAGGCCTCCCTTGGACTGTGGGTTTAAAATGGTGTCCCTCTTCTACATGAACTGCCTGACAAGGCATACAAGCCCACCTACCCGGGTTTGAAATCAGAGTTGTCCTTCTCCTAGGTGAACAGCCATCTCAGGCTGAGGATGTTCACCTGCCCGAAGCCATTCCTATCATTGTATTATTACATATAAACAACGCGACCAAAGTTAACAGTTTGAATTAATAGCTGTCGACATGTTAACATTCGGCACTGGATAAATATCCATGAGTTTATCTCACTGTTTCAGCTGCTATTTGGTATATATAATAGTACATAATTATCTATTATCGCCTCATATTTTCCGATAATAACCGACTCTCTCCTTCCAATTCCCCCCCCCCCCTCCCCTCTGCCCTCATCCCTTTGCCTAAAGAGTTACTATACTCTAACATGGATGCCTCTCTATCCCAAGGTACAGGCGATTTTAGGCATATTTAGTTTGAAGTAATGCAGACACTTTAGCAGCGAAGAATGAGAGAAAGGATAATAAAAATATGCGAGTCTCATGCACTTTTCAATGAGACAAACTTTGCTCATATGCTAAACATCATCTTCTCATTGATGCAAAGTATAAAGTGGTTGCATAGAGTCTCCGGGCAATTACCCAAATTGCTTTGCATTTCCGAAGAGATTTCTTCACAACAATTCTGTTGACGAGGTGGTTGCTGTTGTAGTATTATGGTATCGAGAGTTATGAGCTTAGCGCTAATTCATTCGTGAAACAAAAGGAAATATTATACATTCAGGTCGAGGGGCAAGGAGTTACTGAAAGAAAAAGTACGAAAGTCTTACATTCAAAACACTGAGGGGGGGAGGGGGGAATTGTCTATTTAAAGAAATATGTAAGATCCTTACCCTTAAGGCAAACGGCGAAAGGTTACATATGGTGATGGTGGGGAACTCAATGGGGTAAGCGAAGTAGACGCTGGTGGTGGTTGTAGTCTCATAGCGGTAGGCAATGGCCACATAGGTGGAGACAATACCAGCACAGCCAGCAAAGCCACAGAACAAACACATGCCATATATCAACCTGAGGAAGAAAGGGCACATTCATCGTTTGAATATAACAATAAGACAGAGATCTGTAGTTCAAATTTAGTGTTACAACATGATAGCAAATCATAGCATGCAGTTACTGTAGAAGGGGGCGACAGCGTAGGGAACTGATGAAATTAAGGCAAACCGTTGAGAAAGTTGCCAATTTCGCGCGTTTACTGTACGTAGTACATGAAATACATGTATACAGCAGCTCTAACATCAACGACTGTTCTAATCAAAGACCGTATAAAATTTCTCTCCCAAATAGTGTACTGATACGATGCTCATGTTGTAACAGTATAAGGCAAAAACTATCAATGATACAAAACAAATTGTGACACTACATCGATTTTTCTCAACACTGTGAGGAGTAATCATGTTCTCTAAGATTGTGACCAGATTTATCTCGTGGAGTTTTAGCTATTAGACAATAACATTTTTTTTTTTTTTTTGCCAGCAGCTTTTTTAGAATCACTGACTTAAGTCAGTTTGTGAATTTTTAGTCAACTTTCGTTTTATTGCAAGCTTTCATGCTGATTTAACTTCTTTCAACTGGAATGTAAACTATTATTAATAATAATTATAATGAAAGCATGTATATAGTTCTTGCTCCTTTTCTGTAAAGGATCGAAGTGCTTTCAATCTTTTAGTACCGTTAGACACAAAAAAGACACTCAGATGTGCTCTTGGCTTCCTGGGAAGCACACAAGGCGGCTGCCTGATAGGCACTCAAATTTCTATAAATCTAACTATACAATTCTCTGTCGGGTAGCCATCTTATCCCGAGAGAGTCAGGAAATGTGTCTAAGTTGTCTTTCCCAAGGAAAAAATGTCGAGGGTTAGGGCTCCAACCCGGGACTTTTGAACCTGAGTCCGACGACCCAATCATTAGGCCACCTACACCACTATGGGTGTATCTCTCCCCCCCCCCCCCACCCCCAAGACGTGCAGCTATAGACTTTGTTCAAGAGACACAGTCTCTTACCGGGACAACACGCCCCTTTGTGGGCAAAAGAGGTGCCGTGTTCCATGGACCGAAGAGCCAAATACAAAACTTTTCCATACACCTTTTATTGTTTTTGCTCTTGTGGAGGTTTGTTCCGTTGTCCCCTCATTGGCGCTCTCTTTTCGTAGTTTCTGTTCTGATTCTTCTTTTGAGACTTTTAGTTTTTCACCTACAGGGCTGACTGAACTCTGGTCCCTGAAAATATAATAACATTCTCATGTACAAAATCCATTAGATGAAAGTTTTCCGAGCACCCAGAAACAGATGCCGACTTTTGTGATGAGTAGCTAAACATAGGAGCCCATCCACAGAGATAATGAGTTAAATTTTAAAAAAGGGCGAATTTTGAAGGCATTTCAAGGATTACTTTAGAATGGAGAAATGTTTGAAAATGATGGAAAGTCAAACAAGCCAACTGGAAGGAAAACAGACACGCAGGTAGGCATATAAACTGACAAAATGAAGTAATCTAGACAGACCTGGGGACAGAGAATGAAAGGCGGACATGCAAAGCATACTGAGGGAATTGGCAGGTGGGTGGGCATGATGGACGAACGACACAGACATAAGCAGAGAGACAGGCAGATTGATAGATTGATAAACTGACAGATAGACTGGAAGATAGAGTGGTAGACAGAGAGACAGATAGGGAGACAGCGACAGACACATAGAGAGACCTACGGGCAAGATATACAAGCAGACAGAGCGAGAAAGATGGACAGACAGCCAGACAGACGGTCAGACAGACAGACAGACGGACAGACAGATAGATTGACAGATAGACACAGACAGACAGACAGACAAACAATTACACAGATAGAAAGATACCATTTACCTCCGGTATTGCTGCGAATAATTGGCCCACTTGTCTGTGGATGAGATTTCTGCGGCCCATTCTGCAAAGGCTGACGACCACTTTCTGTCCATAATGGCTGTTACGAAATAAACTCATCCACTCTTGATATTGAGTCTAAAACAAATACCTGAAAGCAAACACTGGCATGAAACCCACAATTTTCACAAATACCAGGACTGATAACATTCTATCAATAGAGTGTCGTCAGTTTTGAAACTTTAGTGATACCCGGTAATTATGTGATATCAAAACAGAGAATGTGCAGTCGTGAATTCTACAGTGTATTGATTATTATAATGACCGTAATTTTCATCAAAATATCATAATTTACGTTAACTTTATCTGGTCCTAGTATTGCAATGAGGAACCATAGGCAAATAAAAAAGGTACACCACTTAGTAAAGGCGAAATAATTTCATATTGGCTCGCACATGGGAGCATTTGTTCGCAGTTTTGGGGAGGAGGGAAGGGGGATAGGCAAAGGGTCGCCTCCCCCCCCCCCCCTTCTTGACATAACTAACTAGATACTGTAACTTTCTTTCGCACGCTCAGGGAGAAAGAGGTGCATCAATAGGGCCAAATAGACTCTAGGTCCAGCTGGGCCAATAGGCCCAAACAGACGGCGCGTCCTTTTGTCTATACATCAGTGTGTCTTTCAGTCGGTCGGTCTGATTATCTCTATATACATATCTGTTTGCCTACGTCCCAATCGAAACAGTAATCTATCTAATATCCAGGCAGTTCTAATCTATCATCCACCGGCCATTTCCTCCCCTGTCCATCTATCGATCCATTGACCCATCTAACTTTCCACATATCTACTATATAGCTAAACAGCTTCCTCTGTCTTAGTTTATGAAAGACCTTGCTGTCTAAGACCTATCCTCCTATTAATATTCTTGAATATCTCAAAAAAAAGGTACTAAAGTCAAGAGTTATAAATCTAATCCAATTTTGGCCATCTCGGATTTTTTGGATTGTATCAAAAACACATTACTCTATAAATATCAATATCACAGTCATAAAAATGTTTGTAACTTTTTCTAAACCTGACATAGAGATTATCTGATATCACTGTTGTACTTTATGAATAACTGGATTTTGTAGAAATTTATGAAATTGACAATGTCATATATGAATGAAATTAAACAGTCTCCAATGATTTTGACATGGATTTAAAAAAACAAAAAGCTAATATTTCTTTACATTTCAGTGAGATAAAATGGTCCTGTTATTTTAACGGGTATTTTATGTAAATTTCAAACTTATATACATTTGTATTTATTCGAAAAATGACATTTTTATCCTAATGAAAGTACGTTTTGACAAAAAAAAAAAAAAAAAGAAAAATTGTTTGTGTGAGTGAGAAAGCAAATTTGCATTCCCATAAAAATCGATGCTCAATCACAGAAGACCTCAAAATGCATGATGAGCATAGTTAGGACCGAAGAATGACCACCTTGTTGTTGAAGTTCCCGCTATCTTACGGGTTGTGCTAATCATGTCATGGAGTGTCTTTTTGTTCGTTTAGTTTTTTGTCAATCGACAATAAGCTTTAGCACTCATATAATTATAGTTCGAGCGAACTGAGAATATTCCCTCACTTTGCCCAAATATTCTCTTTATATCTGTACTGACGTGTGGCCTATGAGTCATGGTTAGCATCATTGATATTTATTTTATTATATTTTTTTTTTTTTCGGTTTTGGCTGATTGAAATTTTGCTTTGGAATGACTTGCCCAATTTTCCTCTTCCATTACAATATTGGGTTAAACGAGGAACTTCTCAGAAACAGGACTCGGCCGTAAATGAAGATGATTCCTAGTCAAATCTGGATCTAGATATGCCTTAAAGTGCTTTTGATTTATCATCGATTCTGCGAAGAAGCAATTATGACAAATACAATCCAAATCTAGATCGGTTCCCCTTTCTCTCCATTTAGAGAGTGTTTGTAGCAAGATATGAAACAAAAATAAATGATCCAATAAAGAAATCAGTCTTATTCTCAATATGAATAGGGGTAAAAAGAAAACAAACAGTATGAACAGAAGAAAATTAATTGAAAAGGTACGGATACAATCATAAACATCAAAAATCAAGATCGTGAAGAAAGCGACGCTTGTCTACAAATGGAAATGGACGGGGAACTCAGCTAGAGACGAAACAGCCAATCAGATTTATCGGCCTTGACGCGCCAACTAATGACCGGGCGGTATCATTGTCACTCCATGGGAATGTCATACAGCTAGAGTACTATATGGAAGGGGGGGGGGGGACAGACTGATAACGTCCTAAGACTCCCTACATTTGAATGTAAGTATTACATTCTAAAATCACTGACAAAAAAAGTGAATGATGATGGCAGTGAAATGTCCAAGGTCTTTCTTTGTATCAGTACTAAGATTCCCATTTCGTGGAAGGGAGTTCGGGCGGACATAGATTATTCTAAATGGAATTTGTCAACAAATTTTAAGCTTGACCGATACCGAAGTGTAAAAAAAAGTATTTTGGTAACCTTATACACATTTTTTGTCCATGAAATGATCTTCACAAAATGCCTAAATTCGTTTGTAGAACGAAAATATCGTAAAAGCTGTAATTATCTAGATTCGAGCTTGGGGTTCTCTGCTGACTTCCCAGTCAGATATATTGGCTACCTTGACAATCTGTTCCACTAGTTCTAACTTGTCTTTCTAATTCCTCTAAAACATGTCAGATAATTTCTGTAATCTATTTTTGTCCTTTTCTCTTTCACATCATTCTATCCACTTACTCACACCATCTGTCTATTAATGCATCCACCCATCATCTACTTACCCTTCTTCAAGAGATCCTGTCCACCGAGATGTCACTGACAGTGGACTAATACTGTAGAACATTTTCTGACGCCAGCTCACATCTAGGCCAAAGTTCCGGTGCCATTATTAACTTTGATCATGTGTTTAGTCATTGATGTTTTATCTCTTTCGGACCTGTTTACTTTCGTGCTCTCATCAGCGATCTCCCATATCATGCACTGGCCCGTCCAGTTCGACAAAGCACAGTTTGCTCACTATGTTTGCGGCTTAAAAAAGCGAGAGACGCATCAGTTAATGTACTCATTATAGAGATCTTGTTTGTCTATTTGTTTGTGTTGGGGTTTTACGACACATCAGCACGATTACGGCTATATTGTGTCAAGCACGGTAAGATACGTTTACACATCAAAAAGAAGAGAAGAAAGAAAGCAGGACAGAAGACAGGAGCAAGGAAAGAGAGAAGAGATGTCACCCCTGGAATGTCGAAGATGCCACTCCATGGGAGATACCTCACCCATGGCGGACTTACACCGCCTGCAGATGGGAGCAGAGAACCTACTTATAAACCCCTAGCCCCTGCGGGGGTCATAGAGATCTATCTGGTATGAAAGTTCGAGATCTCTCTCACATTAGTACATGATAGATTTCTCATCTATTGCTACGTAGACTTGTTTTCTAATGGAAGAATCGATGATACTCTTCTCGTGTAATGTAGGCAGTTTTTTTTTTTTTTTTAATGATTTGGCCGGTAACACAAGGCCATTTTTTTTTCTCCCAGTGTCTGTCTGTCTTTCTGACAGTTTATTTGTTTATCGGTCCATCTATCTGCATGCCTGTCTTGTCTGCCTCATTGTCTGTCAGCTTGTATCTCTGCCTTTCTATTATTGTTACCACATGTATTGGCCTACCTCCGTACCTGCAAAATAGACCGACCCATTTAAACACTTAGGGGCTGTTAGTCTACCTGCAACTTTTTTGTTACACATGTATAACTGTGCATCAGTGCCCAATGAAATTGTTCTATAGAGTTCAAATATTAGGTACCGGATATGCTAGGCTAGTTCTAGAGGATCTGTCCTTCGCACTGAGTAGACCTACACATTTCAGTACATAAATACCCATGATTAAATCCTGCTTCTACATCCCGGTGCTGTAAGATTGCTGTAATTTGCTGAATATATTTTGAATATAACTGTTTGAGCCTACACATATTAGTGTATTGGGCGTCTATGGCGACGTGTATACTTCGGCGCTTATTTGTTCAAGTATGTCATTTAGACGCATGCAGAATTGTCACTATAAAATGAAAATATTTTGATAAAAGATAATAAAGTATATGAGGACATCATAGGTACATTCATTGTAATTAAATATTTCCGTAATCTTAAGGTGCCATTTTGAATTGACTAAACAAACAGTCGGAAAGTAATTATGGTACAGACCATGACAGTTCATGTCTGAATCATCACGACCGACACATTACTACTACATTTTACATTTTCAGGCTGTCTTAATCGATGTTGTCCTAATCAAGCTGTCCGTCCATTATCCTCCATGCGTTTTTCAGATACAGCACGACTGCTAATGGCTCATTGTGAGATCAAAAGAGATTGTCGAATCTACTCAACAAGGGAGAGAGTAGAGATAACGAACTGCTGCCTGAGTTTCTGATTTCACTTTTTAAGTTTTTACTGGCCCAGAAACAATAGTTTTTGTTTCTTTGTTTTGTTTTTCTTTGCTTTCTTTCTTTCTTTTTTTCCCTTCTTTTCTTTTCTTTTTTCTTTTTTTTTTTTTTTCTTTTCTTTTTGTTGTTCTGGGTTTGGTTTTTTTTTTTTTGTCTTTTTTTTTTTGTTTTGTTTTGTTTTGGTTTTGGTTTTGGTTTCCTTTATTATGTATGTAGCCTTTCAATGCTACGACTAGGATGTGTCTCAGCTTTATATACGTGCCTAGTTTGATAAGAAGAATTTTGAATGCAAATTAGATTTTTTTTTTTTAAATTAATTGCCTGGATAATGGCGTGCATTCCTATTTTGGATCGAGTTTTGACTGCTACACACACACGACCTCCATATAATTATGTTCGCCATTATGGGAGGATCAGACGTGGTGATTCAACACGCAAAAGATTAAGGGATATTTACTTTATGTTATTCCCTGTGAGCTTATCACTGCTGTTTGCAAAGTGATCTCATGTACTCGTAACACCTCATACTCTGAAGTCTAGAAAATGAACGACTTTGCGAAATACCAGGATTATTCTGGAAAAATGAGAGAAACCTTTGGAGATGGAAAGAAAGGACTTCTGTTGTTGTTGTTGTTGTCGTTATTTGACAAGTAGAACACCAAAGGCAAAACAAAAACGCAGTATCGAATGATATGAACCCACAGACATAGACCTATCAATACACTCGGCAAGCTGTGCAACTTCCAGCCCAATCTGAACACACACACACACACACACACACACACACACACACACACACACACACACACACACACACACACACACACACACACAGTTTCTCGTATGAAACAACAACAAACAAAAAAATCAAGAAAAAAAAAAAAACACGCGTCTACAGACAGAAAGTCGGCCGTGTTAATGCGCATGTGTGGAAAAAGTAATCAGCCGTGTTTACATGGAAAACTGGGTCAAACATGACATACATGGCATTTTTTTCATGCAAAAATCTGGACTTCGATCGATCTAATTAAATTATCATTATTATATTGATTATTTGTTTATGTGCATGAATACTATAACAAAACAAAACTAAACACCTGTCTTACCTGCAAACAGTGATAAGAACATAATAAAGCTATCACAGCGTGGAAAAGCAAGCAGAGGATAAAGGGATTTTTACAAAACTGTAGTTCACTCGGTGTGACGTCATATCACGAATGCGCAATAGCCCGGCTGACCTTCTGTCTGTAGAGGCAAGTAGAAAAAAAGATGACAAGAGCTTGTACAGGAGAACATTCTTCAAGATGATTTGTTACAAAGGAGCTTCGACCTAAAGACCCAACCACAGAGTGAAAATGAAATGAAAGTAACTAAACTAAATCTTCAGACAACAGTAATTGCTATTCTGACGATCTACAGTTCCTGTTTGTTTTTTTTAAGCCTTCAATCCTAAGAAAGTAGGATTATCTCGGCTTTTTGAAGTTGCCAGTTTTAGCTGAGAAATTATTTTGTTGGTAGAAATTTGGAATTTGGAAATTTTGCCCGGACAAAGGCACTTGGCCTGCTCTTCCATTGATTTTGAACTGCCAAGGGTTCTTTAGCGTGCGTAACGTACACACGGGACCTCCAAAATATATTCGCCCTTATCCGAGAAGGCTAGACGTCAGGCTTCCCTACCCACAGGAAGCCAGGGGACCGTTGAGTCATTGAAAAACTGCGGGCTTTCGATCTTCGTGTTCTTTCATCCCCCGATGCAGAAGCCTGTATTTAATCAAATCGTAATGATTCACGGCCTCATTTAACAGCCAGGTGGAGTCAAATCCTGATTGTCAATACGTTAGGTCTGCCGTTGAATGACCAGTGGTCAAACACGTTAGAATTGACGTAGCAACGTTTTGATACCATTTTTCCACGCAGAAAAGGCATTACTTTTAAGAAAAAACAAAAGCTCAAAATCGCATTTTTTTGGCAAAATCCACATTTCAGGACGCGCCCCCCCCCCTTAATTATATGATGCGTGTTCAACTGAAAAAAAAGAACAGATTTACTGTCCGAAAAACGCCTCTCCCATCCTTTTTAATCCTGCCGACATTATGAACTTGGAAGACTGCCCTGATTTGGAGGATTTTCAAAAAATACATTGAACTTAATCCAGCACATTTGTGTTTTGTGAATGAAACAAACAGTTGATCCGACGGAACAGATAAAACATTTAGTTCGGACATCACAATTCACCAAGAATCAGGTTGTGTATCGGTATGTTTTTTTTTGCATTAGCCAGGAAATATAGACGCACCACGCAAAAATTTAAGCTCAATGAAACGAACACTGCTTGAAATTTTGCTTGAAATTTTGTTCACTACCCCTTTTTTCGTTTGAGCATTTGCCTTTAAGTTCTGAAAGGGGGGTGGGGGTGGGTGAGGGGGGGGGGGCTTTGTTCAACTTGAATGTATTCATAAAGTGGAATGTTTCAACATACCGAGCTTTATGGGACCTTTCCACTAAATTGAATGGCAACGCCTTTACATGTAAAAAATACGCTCGATTTCAGTGTTTACTGTAAAATTATAGCATTTTTCAAAACTCTGTATCAGGGTGTGCGCAAATAAAGGATTTTGCAATTGTGGTGATTTATAGCATCTAAAATGTCTGGAGATTCTCGAGTCAAATTTTCGGAATATCCGTGACTTTTTATATACCCATTTCAAAGACATGTGAAAAGATGTGAGAGCGTTTGATGAAATTCTGAATACTTTTGTAGATATAGGTGGTGAGCTATCCCACCCAGACACCTTTTCACCAATTTCTCTGTTCGCCAACTGATCTAACCTGGATAGGCCAGCTGGCGAACTTCAGCTGTGGGCTACTATTGGGATAGCCCGCGTGGTGTGTGTGTTAATATGAATTAGGTATTTTTAGTTCCGCCGGTGGTCACGTGACCACGAGTCGCAGTCCAGGCTACATTGACAGCGCTGTGGAAATTCATGATCGGTTGCTAAAAATACCTAATTGTAGGCATTGATTATATCGGTTTAATTTACTGTGAATGTGTGTGGGTTTTTACTTTTCAGCTTCTGTTATTGTCCTGTCTTTGACTGGCATTGTGAGCGGAGTGCAAAGACGCTGCTATGTCTAGAAATCGATGACGATTCTCCTTTTTTAGTTCTAAAACCATGCACCACACTGCATACTCAGAATGAAGCCTGTATACGGACTGAGTTATAAGTTCCATTCCATGTTTATGTTATACAATCATGTAACTAACATTGTCTTCAAACTCATACGGTTGTCTTTTTTTTTTTTTTTGTCTTTTATCTCACAAAAAAAGTGCATTAGTGCATTAAATTTACATTATGCATAAAAGGTTTGGAGGATGCACTTCCTGTCCTTTGTGTAGTTGTTCCAAACGATGAAATCAGGCTCTTGTCAAATTTTGAGCATATGAAGTTACTGGTATCACTGTGGAGGTTATTCATTTTCCTTTCTGTGTGTGAAAAAAAAAAGTCCTACCTTAATTAAGTAACAGTCGGGCTATTTGCAAATAAACATGATGGGGTAGGTTTGCTACTGGGGCTGAAATGGCCAAAGACCTTTGTTAATCTTTCGTAATCCTTATCAGGCAATGTCACTTCGTTACAATTCTACGGTTTTCACTCTATTTCAAAACGAATTAACTCTGAAATGCATTTTTGGATTGATATAGAAGAGTTTTGTGAAGAAAAAAAAAATGTGTTAAAAATTCATTCACTGTTGCGCCTGATTTCATCGTGTCGAGTCTCAAATAAATCTTTGAGTTTCAAATTTGCGATATAAATTTGCTGGTGCGTATATAATTATAACTTTTCAGAAATCTTCCCTTAACTTCTGTAACTGTCTCAGACAAAGAATGTTTGATCGGCGGCACAAAAACTAGTGTGTCTGGATTCAGATTTTCCCATTGCTAAAGTTGAAAGGACCAACTTTCACACCAAATTATAATCAACCCTTTCTATGGGCCTTTCAA
>JBCAUA010037954.1:0-12047 GCA_038406235.1 Peronia verruculata | reverse complement strand
GCACGCGCTAATTTGCCTATGCACCGTATGCCCGGTAGACCGGGCTGACACACCCCCTCCTGTTTGACCAAGTGTCCCGGAGGTCAGGTGGTGGGTCAAGATAGGATCAGGGGTTCAGGGTTCAAAGGGTTAATATATGAGGAGTAGATATCCATATGGTACTAAGCAGATTCTCCTTCTTTTTTTTTTTTTCTTTCTAATGTGAAATGTGACACGATGAAATCAGGTGCACATCACACTGAGCCGACAGGAGAAATCACCTGTTTTTCAACAGTGAATTAAGTTTTGACACAATTTTTTTTTTTTCCCACAAAACCCTTCCATATCAATCTAAAAATGAACTTCAGAGTTAAATTTACAGAAACAGATCGAGCAAAGCCCAAAAATCATAATTTAGTGGGATGGCTTTACAAGGGTTTACGAAAGTACTCAGCCAGTTTCTCAATAAATTCAGCTGCAGTAAGAAGTGACTCCCATTGTTTTTAGTTTAATTGGGAATATCTCAACTTCTACTTAAGATAGAACAATAATTTTTTTCACACACAGAAAGGGAAATGAATAACCTTTACGTGTTACCAATATGCTCAAAAGTTGACGAGAGCCCGATTTCATTGTGTCCCATCTCATATTACGCATCCTGCCAACTATACAAGGCTAGTCTTGGCTTCATTATTCCAGGAAAAAAAAAAATGCATTCGAAGTTTGGTTTCAGTGTACCAAACCACAAGGGATATAACCCCAAACCTCTGTTTTCTCAAAAATCAAATCTGATCACTAAGTCCCCTTGCATTTTTCACTTCTCAAATTAGTGTACCTGGCCTGCAATCTTGAACAAAGAAGTTACTGAAAGTAAGGGGCAATAATCCAACAAAATGTTTGGTGGAGTTGCATAACTTTGCTCCAAATAATGTAATTATAAGATATCATTATTGGAGCAGCATAATAAGCTTGACACGATTGAACAAAAAACACAAAAAAAATGTAATACAAAATAACAATCTGCAAAACCTAGGAGGGAAAAGGATGATTGGAAATGAGAAGCATAGCATCAGACATATATAACAAAGAAAAATGTTAAACTAAAATTGGCAAACGAAAAGTAATAAAAAATCCCATTAAAGCTTTCATTTAAGTGCACTTTTTCCACATGTGGAAAGATCGAAGCATAGATATATATCAATATGGTGGCAGAAGCTTCTAATCCAAGTATACTTGTTAATGATGTACCATAAATATCAGCATGACATCGTGATAAAGGCATACAATCTAAAATGAAAAGTGCTGCCAAAACTATGCATCCTTCTTCTTGCCAACCAAGAAAGTAAACTTCTCATAACACCTGTTAATATAAAAAACAAGATCTGACTGGAAACTTGTTTGACAAAAAGTAACTACAACTATCATAATAGAGTTCAATATGATAGTTAAACATATGTCAACAAAGAACTGCTTTTTGCCACTTTCATCATTTCTAAATCCTCATTTCCCTAACGGTCACAACATAATATTTCTTTCACATATAACATCACCTGCAGGGTTCTGGGTGTAGGCTCTCGACTCCCACCTGCAGTCAGAGGTTTGGCACCCCTGATTTAAGTCAAATTTAAATCCCAAAGTTGTATAAGCTGATGACATAAGCCAGGTATCCAAAAGGACTTGGTTGAGAGAATCAGATTTGATTGATCATGAGGTCACCGAAGTTACCACTGAACGTGAACATTTTGGCACAGAAAAGATGCCACTCAAAATTATATATACCCAAAAGCCAACTACTTTTTTGCAGCTACATCAATAACTCTCCACATCAAAAACTGAACATAAGATTCATTTCACTTGTTTGCCCTGACAAAATGAAACAGCAAACATACCAATCCAAATAAAAAAGACATCTTGCTTACATGAAGAAAACAATCCCTATAATGAGACAAGAACCCCGTTTAGCTGCCTGAACTATGCCAGAGCTTAACGCAAAAAAATATGATGTGAAAATGGCTTTTTGTACAAGAACTCATGAAATTATGGTACCATCTATATGTATTGTCAGGAATACATTCATAGCTTCCACAGTCATGCTATGGGGAATCCCCAAACCCAGGCAAATGGACTGGTATCCATGAACAAAAGCATTGGCCCTGTGACAAACACTTATACTGAGTTGCCTGATATTAGAAAAAAAAGCCCTTGTGCCAGCCCAATGCCGTGATGCTGAATAATCTATTCCTTCTCAGAGTGACTACAGTGAGTCACTGAGCTTTCAAACTCAAGGCATCATGGTACCAGTCCACAGTATTTTGAGCCCTGTCTTGTGATAATAACAGACAGACGGAACACAAATGTGACACAACTAGGGGACATGAGTTACATGTCAAAACAGTCTTCACTGAGAAAATTCAATGTCTCTGAGCATGGGTTCACAGGAGTCAACTTTGAAACTCATACTAATGAATCTTAGAAACTGGAGAAAAAATGTCTTGCGCCTAGAGCAAATGAGTCGCAAGTCGCTCCGGGCGGTCGCGAGTTACTAAGATACCAAGTTGTTTCTTTTCAGGATACAAAAGATTGAATTTTCATTTTGTGGAATACAAAATAAAAAATTTTGGTATCTCAGTTGGACAATAGTTAAAAACGGCCGTAACTTGAAGTCTTCCCAATCGACTTCCGACTCATTTGCCATGGGCGCAGGACAAATATTGTTACTGCTCTACAATATGCTGGTGTAAGTCAAAGTCAGGCCAATAGTGCATCTGATTTCTTCTCGCATTCCTGAGCATGTGTGCTATCAAATAATGTCGTAAAAAAAAAGTATATCATAATTCAATTAAATCATAATGGCAAAACTCATCAAATAACTTTGTGCACTTAAAAACAGTTTCTTTTCAAAATTTCAAAAGAGATGAAAATGACTCGAGGTTGTTATCGAGGAGCAGTGACGATATGGTGATGCATTAATTTGCAACTGTATCACATCTTCCTACAATGTTCAATCCTCCTTCCAATACCACAGATCACACAGACTATACATACTAGGTTATTACTGTTGTTGGTACCATGTACTATACTGCTCTGTGTTATAGCTTTGGTACCCTGAGTTGTTTCCTCCCCCACCGCCACCGCTGCCCATGTTCCAGTTACCTGAGTTGTTGTAGCTGTTGTTGTTCCACATGCCTTGCTGTTGTTGCTGCTGCTGCTGAGATTGTTGTTGTTGTTGCTGCTGTTGACCCATGCCGTACATCTGTGATGCCATGTTCATCACCCCTTGCTGTATCTGCCTGTGCGCCTCCAACGTTAAATTCTGCTGCTGCATCAACTTCTGTCTCTTCTCTTCCATCGACATGTTGGTGGTGTACGATGCTGGGGCGTCATTAGAACCTTGGCCTCCGCCCATCCAGAAATTGGAATTGCCCTGGCCATTGAGATGAGTTAGATGACATCTCAGTAAATATGGATGAAGAGAGACAGAATATTTACACGAATTAATCTCAAAGGAAACAGAGAAAGTCAAACAGCCAGAAGGTTTTATTGCACTGATATGCATTACATTCATTGAGTTGCTTTCAATGATTAATACATACTTTTCTGCATGCAAAGCATCTGTCACAGATTATCTGTGTCAGTGGGTCACTAAAACCAAGAGGTCTACCACATTTTGCACACCTGAGATGTGTCCATGATAACATATCTCTATTTGCATTTTACCACAGCAAAAAATAAACAAATTTAAAAAATTGCTCTGTCCCTTTACCTGTTTATTCACAAATTTCTCCATTTGTAAATTTATATAACATATCTTCAGCAATTCTCTTTTGTTAACTCATCATATAATCCAATAATGTCTGTCTTTCAAATTTCACGGACCACTTCAATTGCTTATTGTTTTTTTTTTTTCTAAAATGAAAAGCAAACAACATTCATAAATATTCCTAACAGACACTGAATATATAAACAACTCCACTTTGTAAATGTTGGCCTTTGAAAAAAAAAAATGGGAATTTTTCATAAAAATGCAATTGCCTCCATAAAAAAAGACAAAATATGATGGATCAAGAGTTTTGGTGTCTACATCTAATGCATATAAAAAGATGAAATATTCCAGAAATCCAGTGCGCACTTTTCTTACAAGAATGGAATATTTTCACCACAAATCTCATATTAGTAAGCAAATGGTAGTCACACATTTATGGCATCAACTCACCTGATTGTTAAAGTTATTGAAGCCCTGATTGTATCCACTGTTCTGACTGTAATCTGATGACCCTCCACCTCCACCTGGTCGACCTCTGAAGTTACTTCGCCCTCGTGGGGCAAAGTCATTTCCATGCCATGTGGTAGCTTTATTGAAGCCTGTTCGTAACGAGCTATTGTCAAAGCGTCCCTTGTTGCCCTGTGAACTGTAATTGTTACCTCCTGTTGGAGGAGTGGATGTTTTATATGTGATGGGAAGGCTTCTGGCTTTCATTGACAAGGGATGTCCAAAAAGTGTAGAACCATCCAGAACCTGGAAACATATTACAACAAGAACAACAAAAATCTAAAGGGAATGTTTCAAAAAGAAAAGGAGAGGAAGCTTCCAGTTCAAACCAAATGATGTTTTCACCTTTTGCAATACTGGCACTGGCAGTTGCTAAACAAACATGTTGAGTATTTCTCAACTCTTACATTAAACTTTAGGATGAACAACCTGTGCTGAATCTTCAATAGAAGATCATCTTACGGATTCAAAGTCTAACAAATGTATGATCTTGAAATTTGGCAGAAAGAACTACATGCCAAATCTTCTAAGACAGCAGGCTATTCTGCTTAAACGCAAAAGCTATTACATACCAGTGTTATTTTAAAAAAGGCAGTAACTAGTGGAATATGTAATTAATCGATCCTAAAATTACATTCAGTAACATGAAATAATCATGAAGATACTTGAACTGAAGTGCAGTCTTATTAAACCTGTTAATTATACTATTTTACGAGCAATGTAAAGGAAAAAGTCCTACATCGATTATGGATTTTTTATATTTTTTAAAGATTCTGTATTAAGAGTCACATCAAACATGTCCCAAAAATGATTGCTATCAATTTTTAACATGTACTTGGTACAGCATGATATTACATAGCACTGCAAAATACTATACAAACTAAGTTAAGAAATTGCAAGAAAGATGGGGAATTAAGTGTACACAACTAATCCACATTTTTTTTTTTTTCAGTTCTTGAGAACAGAAAATTAAAAACTTGTCAAGCTGAAGTTACATCCATCAACAGAAATATGCCTACTGTTCATGAAATAACCTATGTCTGCTTTTACTAGCACGATGGCTGGAGGTTTCTGCTCCTTTCTTTTCACAGTGAAGATCACCCAGGACAAGGTTCCATGATATACATGGAAAATATACCTGTGATGCATATTGGACAGATTCTGGATGATGGAATACAATATATGCATGTCCTTTGTGTTTTTTACTTGTCCCTTCTCCTTCTGTAGGAAAGACCAATTTGTCAATTGGCCCTGTCTGAAATGGAAGAAAACAAAATATACGTTTTACAGTGACCTACTTCATTTTAGCTACCAAAAATCTTAACCCTTAATGTGTGCTAGTGATATTAACGCAGCAGGCAAAGCAAAGCTCTCCCTATAATGCACACATTCATCTGTAGGGGTTCCTTGCTATAGTGCGATATTTTTCACCATGTGACCCAAACTTGGGGTTTGTCAGCCTGTTTAGTCAAGCTGTATCAAAAATTATTAAATAGGCATGTGCAGCTCAATAAACACTCCTCCATATAATCAACTTTAGAAAATTTTATCCTGTAACACTCAGAACTGCATTCTGTTATATTCAAATTTTGGAAAGAGATAAACTTTTATTGTCACTTGAAACTGCCCAAGTCTTTTACCCAGTATCCCCAAGAGACCAGTTTTTGCTGGAGACCAGGTTTTGCCACCTGGTATTTTTGTGACTGTACATGTGTGACTTCACTTGTTCTGTTTTTCAGTGAGATGTCACACATTGAACACTGTGCTTTTCTTAATGATTTTTTCCTTTAAAATCACTTTCCAAGGTAAGAGAAACAACTGGCCTGCAGAAAATGGCTTCTTCATTATTACTTTCTGGTTCAAAATGAAACTGATCTGAAGAAGTTTTTAGATGACATTTTTAATTTTTTTCATGCAGACATCATGAGTTGAAATTCAGCAGACAACAAACACTTAAAAATAGAAAGGAATTCTGCCCAAATTCTTATTCTCTTGTTTTCTTTCGTACAGCGAACTAAATAAGCACTGTTAACTTGAATGACAAGCTTCTTCATTATTAAGTGAAAAACACTTTTTATACAACTTTTCTCTCTAATCTTCCAGTTTCAAGGTTTTCCATTAGGCTCAAGTTTTGGGCATTTTCTGGCTCCTCACGAGTCCTCTTTGGGTAATATTAAAAGTAAATTCTCAACAAATTTGGGACAGACATGGTCCTCAAACATGACCATCCGATCTACATCCCAACCAGGAAACAACCGCGGATTTGTAGTCCCGAGGAATCGATACCGCGGTGCGCTGCCCCAAAGTACGAATCGATACTGCGGTCTATTCAGTATATCAAATAATAGCCAAGAACAACCTCGCTGGCTTAACCCTCCATTCCACATTTCCTTCAACTAGATCTACATCCAAAAAAAAAAAAGACAGAAAATTAGAAAGATTGCGTCTAAAAGTACACAAACGCACACATGATCAAGGAATAGAAAAAAGAAAAGAAAAAGAAAACCACCATGGGTTGGAGATCTGCCTTCCATTCTTGGCTAACACACTAGATCTAGAGCTAGATTTACATTCTGGATCTAAGAGGCTGAAAACATCTTGAACCACCCCCTAAAAAGCACAGAAATGTAACAAAAATGAGGTCAAATACACAAATAATAGGTCAAGATATAATATTAAAATGTTACAAAAAAAAAAAAAAACCTTCCAAGATTTAAACCTCCTACTCCTGGGGTGGTCACAAGATCGTCACGATGGTCACTTAGCCATTCGGCCATGGAGAACACTACCGTACTGAGAAAATCTAAGTAGATGTATAATAATACTAAAGGCACTAATGACACCGCTTGCCAGTGACTTTGTTGTTGCTGTTGTTTTATCTGTATCAATGATCCACATTTAAGTTGAATGCGCATCAATATTGACTAATATTATGAAGTTCTACGAGGTATCACGTCAGAATGCTCTCGGAAAATGGTGCTACAGTCAATGCGAAAAACAAAATTGCCAATTATAGCCCCAATCGGGGATTATATGATCAATCGCTTTTAAAGATTATTTATTGTTATTATTTTTGTTTTTAATTTTATTGTATGATAGTATTGATACAATTTCTGGGATAATAAATCTAACACTTTTACGACAGCAAAGTTACGGAAAAATGCAGTAGTACTGCAAATAAGGGGTGACTTCCCCTTGCTTAGTACGCGAATAGGAGCTCCACGGCGTATTTGCTATTCGCAGTACTACTACAAATACAAATAGGCACTCCGTTATAAATAATAAACACCATTCATTATCCTCAAACTGCGTCAGAGTACTCAGACCCATTAAATTTTCTGATGATTAGATCAAACGGCAATTCACTTTCCTTCATCAATACCAATATTATATGATCTCGTTTTGTTTTTCATAAGATTCCTGGCATCTGAATCTATCTAGATCCACCATTTGACCACAGACTGATGCACAGCTACTCATAACAATGGTGAGTGTGGATTTTCATTTTTTAACAACCTATTGTCGATATCGTGAGTAGCTTTTATGAACAAATGCAGTTCTAGATCTATACATTATTTCTTAAACTAATTCAAACAGATCTAACGACCAAGTGATTCATGTAAAATAACCTGCAAGAACAGCTCATATACTAATTCCTCTGTCACTTTCTCGTCGAGGTTTCCAACCCATAGCGTCCTGTTATCTTCCGACATCTTGAAAGTTGGACTTCCGGTTTCACTTGGAGACGGCTCAGTATTTCTAAAGAAACGTCCAGGCCTGCTCTACATGAAAAGTGAGACAAGACGTCCGATTATGATTGTTCTTCCACTGAACGTTTAAATTTTATCTAATACACATACAAAATATAATAGAGCACTAGCGTTTCTACATTATTGTCCATCATTATCAATAGCAAAAGAAGAAGTAACTATAGATCTGAGAGAAGGAAGAACAAAAAGAGAGAGAGATATTATATAGACCTGTGTGTGTGTGTGTGCGTGCATAAGTGTGCGTGCTTAGGTGTGTGTGTGTGTGTGTGTGTGCGTGTGCGCGGGCGGGCGTCTTTGCAAGCGGAGGAAGAGATGGAGAGTTTGTGAAATAGAGACGCCGTCAAGAAATTCACTGTGAATTCGGTGGAACATAGAGTCACACATTTGTTAACTCTATGATGTATCCAGAGATTAAAATCCAGAGATTAAGCACAAAAAAAAAAACTGTAGGTCTTTTTCAGCAATATTAAAATTTAACAATAAGACGTTCTCGAGAATTCAGAAATCGGTGAGGGCTTTTACAATGGAGAGGAAAGTTCCCAACGTATTTGCACTTGTGGCCCTGTATCAAAAAGGTTGAGGCCCATGCGACACCTTACTATCAACGGCTTGATTTATATTATCATTTTACTTTCTGTGACCGCACTCGCAGACACACACACAATCACACAGGCACACATACTCACAAGCATGATACAGACACCCTACTGTTATCCTATGACACTGAACTGCTATGAAACATTTTTTTTTTTTTTTAACAAAAGACACACACACACAAAACAAAAAATAACAACAACAACAAAAAAAAACCAAAAAAAAACGTGAGTATAGAAGAAACAAATAAAAATGTAATTGATGGCTTGAAGTAAATGTTTGTCTCAAGCCACTTCTAGCAAGACCATTCTCCCCCTCCCCCCACCGCTCCCCGCCAAAACTTGGGAGGCAACCTCTTTACCGTGTGGCTTGCCACATGTTTACCATCTTCTTTAACCACATTCGTATAGATGAATCTCCTTCAAACATTTAAATGGATCTCTTTGCGCACCGAAAAGTTGAAAGATTAAAAGATTCTTTGAATTGTTTGTAGAACGGAAGTAGAGTCTAACCTAAGCTTTTGCAACAAGGCGCACTTCTACATGAACAACGTTTTAGTTTCTCACACACAGCTAACGGTGAGAAAAGATCCATGGCAGGCACATACTTTCTTATTGACATATTGGATCTCGTGTATAATCAATTTTAACAGCAGTCTGTTTTTATTTCTTTGTTGACTTGTCATTGTCTAGATTTAGGTGTAATTTTGGCAACTCTTGAGGTCAGTGTCTGTGTTTCAAGAAACCGCTGTGTCACAGAGATAGACCCAACATCCCCACTACACTAGCCTCATACCATTATAGTGCTCATTTAAAACAAAACAAAACAAAAAAGCAAAATTTAAACATTTTGTAGGGTGAATCGCTGCTGGCCAGACAGAAGCTGCATATTGTGGCAAAACCGAGAATCTTTTCTATTAACGTTTATGAAAAGTTACCCTATTATTCTTTATGGTCTCTTAGTCAACATTATTGCAGTAATTTGGTGTACGACAATAACCCATTATGTATTAATTGTTCATATCGCAATGTATTCCATAAAATTAATAAGAAAGAAGGTGTCTTCCATCGCGTGACATGTCGCAGTGCTAAACAAAATTAATGAGGTATCCACCAGCCTATCCCCCCCCCCCACACACACACACACACCCACACACACTCTTTTTTTTCACGCACATGCAGAATCAATCAATACATGTATTTAAACATTACAGATCGTACTATTTGTTTTTCGCTCTTCTGTGCTCCATTCAACAGGCCTGCCGATACAATGACAGCATGGTTTCATCTCTGCACAAGAAGTTAGGCTACTAAAAAAAAGTGAAAAATTTAACGATTTCTCTATCTCATAAACTCTCTGTTTAGTGTCTCATTTTTTTTTTTCATGTTGACAACGAGCCATTCATGGCATACTTCTATTATTAGACCAGCGAGGCTTGGATAGCCACATTGCCCTTGCCTGAAGAAGGTGAACATCTCCCCGTTTCTCCTTGCCACCAGCTCACACAGAAATATGAAATGAAACTGTGCCATACACAAACATGCGTTTGCTCACATAAGAAGAAGACGAAGAAGAATAAAAACAATGAGAACAATAAGTACAACAAAATGACACCGACAACAACGGTAACAACACTATTTTCCGTGTTCTGTGTCTCCCGGACAGGGACAGCATTGTTACGCCACTAATAGCCCTCTCCAGGTACGACAAAGACAATAATTGTATTGCAATAAATCGGCTTATCTTGAAAGTCTACAGTCTTGCCAGCCAGATGCTATAGCCTGTCAATATATTCGATCATTGCCACGCTCTACCATCCACTTGTCAATAAAATGCTGCTTGCTTAGCAACGAATTCTTTGACAGTGGCTCGGTGATTTGAAAGGACACCAGAACAAGCATACAGTGTCGGCCTGAAACCTGCCTCGGGTGTTTCGTTTGCATCCTTGGATCGCCACTTCTAACGTCCTGCACAAAAGACAGTTTTGTTGGTTTGTCTGTTTGGTTGTTAGAAATCTCTGTATCTCGAAAATCGAGAGTTAATCATGAGATGTCCCTCATAGAGTCAACCACGTATTGAACAAAACGCAGTGTACAGAGATTGTAGTAATACAATAGATTGCCTGGTACTAACTACTGTGGAAAGTTACATTGGAACATTCCATGAAAACTGTGAGGAAAATGGCGTTTTGACACAGAGCCCAACACTTGCATGCCAGGCATTTCACATATTGAGTAACTTTTGAAGTGGGTTGTAGTCCTTGTTTTCTGTTAGGCCTTAATGTTAACAATGAGTTTGCATAACAAATGTTGTATGGCTTACAGCCCATGAAAATTTCAGACCTGGTATTATGACCAAGACGCCGCATTGTTACGCTACTCCTAGGATCAATATAACTAATCGATACGTCATATTGATTATCAGATCGAACCGTATTCAGGATAATCAGAGCTGCCATCGCCGACGTAACCAACAGAAGTGGAAATAGATCTATTACCCAATGCGTCGTCATCATCAGCAGCACCATCACTATCAGGAGTCATCGACAATAATAGCACCATCTCAACCTTGCACATCGCTAGCGACGTATAACACCATTGCCCACATCATTCAGCACCTTTACTGTAATCACCAAACATCATTGCCTGTAGCTACATTACTATCATTATGAATACGATTACTGTAATTTATCAGCATCATCAACACAAATGTATGAATAATATTTTCATATTTTATACCTCTAGACGTGACGCTCCCACAAAGATGTTAACATTTCTGTGATTTATGTTAAGAACTTGTGTTTATTCTGAACAGAAACCGTTGATTGAAACCTCTCTGCCTCCTTCACAATGGAATCGACTGTACAGAAAATATCCCACCCATGTTCCCATTTCTGGGCTCAAACGTAGGCCCAAAGGCTAGAAAGCGGGTAGGTGTCAGCAAATTTGGTGTCAGTAAAAGATAATGTACCATCTAAAAATTACGACAACTACTTAATTGTGTTCGTGACTTCAAGAATAAGGTGACAAGGAATAGAATAAAATCCAAGATGCATTTTTTTTTTTTTTTTAGATTGGAACGTTCTTGTTTGGCATTTGCATGAATAATTCAATCAGTGGCACCTTCTTGTCTGTCTGTTTGCCCGTCCGACCGTCTCTCTATCTGTCTCTCTGTCTGTCTGCCTGCCTTTCTGTCTGTTTGTCTTTCTGGTTGTGTGAGTGTGTGTCTGTCTGAATGAGAGAATTTTGGTCGATCAGTCTGTCCACCCGCATGCGTGCGCCAATCTTTTATTTTCTGACTATATCATAATAATATGCTGAACTGCCAATCTTTTACCCTCCTACCTACCTACCTACGTCCCTACCTACCTACCTACCTACCTACCTACCTACCTACCTACCTACCTACCTACCTACCTACCTACCTACCTACCT
>JBCAUA010037933.1:0-12048 GCA_038406235.1 Peronia verruculata | reverse complement strand
TACACACGGGACCTCCGAAATATATTCGGCCTTATCCGAGAAGGCTAGACGTCGGGCTTCCCTACCCACAGGAAGCCAGGGGACCGTTGACTCACTGAAAAAAAAAATGTTTTCGATCTTCGTGTCCTGTCATACCCCTATGCAGAACCCGCGAGTCGATCCCGGCCGCTCCATAAGCAGACGCCATACCCATTGAGCCACTGCGTCCCCGATAACACCATCAATGAATGGATCAGAGCTTCACTTGGAGCCTGTGAGCTGGCGAGTATTAAGGGGAATGGTCAGAGATAGCTCGGGGTTCGTCGGGACTAGGGGCTAGCAGAGCAAAGAGATTAGCTGTCCTCATTATTTCTGGACTGTGTCCCTTTCACTTCCCTCACTAACAATTGCAACAAGATTAGAGACATTTTAATATCACACTTCACATCTTCACCAGTTGTTTTAACGCTTTACGTCATGGCCATTTTTTTAAAATAATCTTTTTTTTTCATACGAAACACAACATAGACTCTATACAAGTGTCTGATGACCTATCTGGTATTAGTCCTCTATTGAAAATTCCCCGCTGGTGTGGAAGTTTATAAACGAGTACGTATTCCACACTGAAAATGACCAGGAATGACCAATTAGCCTACTTACACATCTTAACCCTTATTCGCTTACGAACTTTCGAACGTAAAATGTAAAGGTGAGGGTTAGCAGTTAGGAGCCAAATGACCTTAACAAATGTTGTGACCACATAGCTTCAGTTGCCGCTCCCTTATAAATTTTACATCAAGCATGTGATTTGATTGTGTAGCATTTAATCAGAAAAAAAGTAAGTAAAAAAAATATAACAAAAATGAAATCAAACCAAACATACAAACATTATGTTGTTTCATCTTACCGAATATGTACTCTTCGTCTTTCATATACCCTTCCCGCTTATTCTCTTCATCGTCATGTTCATGATATAGTTCATCTGTTTTCGGGTTGAAGATAGGCACTCTGGTACCTCTCAAGGTGCCGCCCATGAGAAGATCATCCTCATAGGTGTTGATACCTTCTTTTAACTCTGCGTGCCCATCATATGGGGGAGATCTGGTGGCGCCCTGTCAGTACGATAAACCAATGCTAACTAATGTTATAGATGACATTTTTTTTTGTGGATGGGAGGCAAAACAAAACTGGGCAGAAGGTAAACATGGAGCGAAAATATTCGGGAATGGGCAGAGACAACATTTGCGGAGACCCAGGTCCAGAACTGCGATAGATGAAGAATAATAGAGAATAACGTCATAAGCCTGTGCGATAGTCACAGACGGAGTTAGGGGCTAAGAAGAAGCATGCCATGGTGTTTGTTTGTTTGTTTCTGTTCGGGTTTCACGTCAGCACGATCACGGCTTTTTTTTTTTTTTGGTGCCAAACACGGTTTTCAAGTCCAGAGGAAGAGAGGAAAGAGAGCAGGGCAGACGACAGGAGTAAGGAGAGTGAGAGAAGAGATGTTACCCCTGGAACGTCGAGGATGGCATTCCATGGGAGACATCCCACCGAAGGCGGGCTTTAACCGCCTGCAAATGGGATCAAAGAACCTATTTAAATATCCCGGGCCCTGCGATTGAGGACGCCATGGTGCCATAAATAAGAAGATTGTGAAGCAACGCGCCAAAGTTGAGGGCCATCCGGGAAAATGTGCTGGCTTCCTGTGAGCGCAAGAAATCAATACTAATTAACATTATTATTGATAACATTACACAAAAAAGTGCAAAAGTAGATACACATTGGGCATCATGTCCATGTTATCATATTTAATTCATGAAAAATATTAGCACATTAAATTATTTAGCATCAACTGCTTTTAAATGTTCAGTGCCATTTATTGTAGTAGTACACGTATCATACATTTCATAACATTTTTATCACAACTTTTATTACTATTTTTAAAAATTTTTGGGGGGACTGATAATTTCAAACTCCGTTGGTTCTTCACGTCCGTCAAATTACCAGGCATGATTAAATGATCAGCGTCCCATAAAAGGGTTAATTTTTTTTATCTCAGAAAGTTACGGTAAATGTAATAGGACAGCTATAATAAATGTATTTCTATAATCAATGACACTGGGAAGAGAAGAGATGAGTCTAGTATCAAACGTCCTAATTTTTTAAAATGAATTAATCTTATAATAACATGGGCATAATACTTACAGTATACTTACATTTACCCATCTCCTCACCCCCCCCTCCCCCCCCTGTACAGGAACTAGCTGGAACTTTTTTCTGAAGTGCAGAATTTTAGACATAGTGTCTAAAATGTCTAATGCAATGTCCTGAACGAAGTCAAACAATACCATCGAATTTACTGAAGAAGAAAACCTGGTGGTAATGGGAGATCAGTTCGCAGATTATCTGCCTCTTCCAAATGCAGGACTTGTGTAAGGGGAGATCATTCTGACCAGGCATTTACCTCCCTTTGCCAGATACAAGAGGTGTTGAGCAAGCAGTGTAAAGAGAAAACGAATCTCTCTATTTCTTGTCATTACAAAGACTAATCACACACACAAAAAAAAAAAAGCACAATAATAGGGGAACATTTCCTTTACATATTTTTGTTGTTGTTGTTGAATATTTCATGGTATATGTTTCAAGCAAAGGGCGCAAAAGTGATTTTTTCCCTCTTTACACCCCTTGCTCAGTCCCTTTTTATGTCTGGTGAAGGGAAGCAATAGAACTGCACACAACGATCTTCCATTGACTATTAAATCTATGTTGACCACTTGGACTCACTGTTATACGGGAAGCCACTATTTTCTATGTCATGTGCCTGGCTATCTGACTGACTGATAAACAAGAAGGGTTATCACTGGCACGGCATGGCAGTTATGCTGTGGATGAAACAATGACAAAGTAGGACCACACCATAGACCTACTAGTATAACTAGACGCGGTGCGCATGTTCAGTCTCTATCGGCGCCAAGAGCTCTGGTAGATAACGGCGATTGCTCCGATAGAACCACACTCTCACGGCTGAATTATGGGAGCCTAGCAGGCTCTGGAAAAATGCGTGTATAGCAAAAAAAAAAAAAGCTCTGGTCAAATTGACCGCAAGTTGTCCTTGCGCGCCGGGTTTTCTACTTCTATGTCTATGGACAAAACGCGTCGTTGAAACAAACAAACAAACAAACAAACAAAAAAAACCCCAAAACATCACAATGCAAAATAGTGTAAAATCGTAAGATAATGATCAAGTTTGGTGCTTGTCACTGAGGATTGGTCTATGTCCAGAAGGACAGTCTACAGTCAAGAAGAGAAATGTGGAATGGTAACCAAAAAAAAAAAAAAAAAAGTAAATAGGAGAGAGAGAAAGAAAGAAAGAAGAATAGAAGAAAAGAAAAAAAAGTACCACAGGCAAAAAAAAAAAAAAGGATTAAAAAAAAAAAGAAAAGATCGAGAAGAAAAAAGACGCGAGCAAGAAAGATTTAGAAAGAGGACTGAAAATAAAAGGTAAAAAGAACTGAACCAATAAAAGAAAGAGAGAATGAAAAAGAAAGGAAGAAAGAAAGAAATATAGTAGAAAAGAAAGGAAAGAGAAAGAAAGAGATGAGAGGGAAGAAAAAGGAAAGAAAGAGAGAAGCAAGAAAGGTAAAAAAAAAAAAAGAAGACAGACAGAAAGACAGAACAAACGAAAGAAAGAAGGAAAAAGAAAGACAGATAGACAGAAAGAAAGAAAAAAAGAAAGAAAGAAGGAAAGAAAAAGCTAATAAAATCTTGCCTTTGTCACCCTTTTATCGTAGTAATTATCTAATTGTTCAGGTGGCACCGTCAGCGAGTCACGCTGGCTCTGTGTGATCCAGTCGACCAAAGGAGAGGTCTCTTCGCTCCCTCGCCCCCAGTCAAGATAGGGAAACAGTAGTGACGTGGTCTCGACAGCACTGGTCCTCTCTGGCAGATCCCTGTCTTCTTTGTCACTGTCATAGTCGGCATCGTTGTTCCACTGGGAGGTCACGTTGACATCAAAGCCGGCTGGCAGATCGCCGTTGATGGCCTGAAAGGCGACGCGAGTTTTGTTGCTGACCGTGGCATTGCCGTCCATATCGCTGACAAGAAGATTTTCCTTGGTTAGGTGACGTGTCGCTGAGGGCATCATAGTCTCTGTCTGAGTTTGGCCGCCGAGTGTCTTCGCGCCTGTAGCGTTTTCAACATCACTTGGAACTTGTACCTCAGGAGGAGTGGATACATTATGATCAGGTCTTGCTACAGTCCCTGTGTCCAAGACAGTAACATTAGCAGTGATTGGTTGAGCATCAGCATTTGCTATCGTCACCGAAACATTGTAGGGTCGAGTATTCTCGTTATGAACTGTACCAGCCTGGTGCTTCACTCGTGATCTGGGGCCATGATTCCCACGACCTTTACCCCTCCTCCGACCTTTACCTCCCCATCTCCATCTCCCCCTCCTCCTCCCCTTTGCTCGGGACTTCGGCTTTTTACCCCTACCTTTCTTCTGATGTCCATGTTTTAACTCCCCTCTGTATCTCGCTCCTCTATTCTTACTTCGGACCAATCTTCCAGCAGGCTTCATTTGTGTAGTTCCACGACGTGGGCGAGCCTCAACTGCCCTTATATTTCTCTGCTTATGTTTCAGTACGGGATTTTCTTCTTCCTCAACCAGTTCCTCCTCCACCTCAGATTTCCAGTAACTCATGTCCGACACAATCTCTTCTGGTGACACTGCCATCTCTTGGGCAGATTTGGGTAATGTGTTTAGATCCACTCTGACGCCATTTCCCCCATCTTTGGCACTGATCATAGCTCCGTCCCTGCCTGCCCTTGGCCAGTTGATTAATTCTTTGAGTCTATCAAAGAGTTTTCCCTTCTCCGTTTTCATGGTCTGCTGTCTCGTACTTGTACCACTAGTTAGCTCTGAACTCACGCTGTCATCAGAAATATCGTCCTTACTGCCATGCTGACCAGAAGTCGTTAATTTCCTCCCAGAATCGCCCCTGCTAGAGCCAGCTTTTGCAGCGATAGTCGCTGACACACGTCGTGGGTCTGAACTCCATAGGTTTACCCCTTTTCCTGTGTCCTGTTGCTCTGTTAACCTTTTGGCAACTGTGTTTTGACGAAGAGCGAATTTGCCAAAGTCTGGTCCCACTTTCATTCGTTGGACATCACTTTGGAGGTTGGAGTGTAGAGCATGTCCAGCTGTGGGTCCACCAGCTAGAGATGAATGCAGTGAGCCTGGGGTACCAACAGAGTCTACAGGAGAAACTTCAGCCATAGCAAGAGGTGTCTTATTCTCCCATAGCTCCAGGCTTGGGATATCAAAGTGGACGACTGCACAACCTGTTGCCTTCACTGGAAAAACAAAAACAAAAAAATGTTGACCTCTGTGATAATTAACTGAATGTAGAATATTCAATTGGCATTGAGTGATCTGATTAATGTATCCAGGAAACGACTGCTCTTCAATACATTTCTTATGTTCTGGGATCGAACTAATTAATGTCATTTTCATTTGTATTTTAGTGTTTATTCTGAGTTGGTAAGAGATCGGGCGCAGCAAAAGGCTGGCTAGATGAGTGTCAACCTAAATAAATAAATAAATAAATATATAGAACTATAATAAGTTACATGCATTTCCAGTGTTCATTCTCTTCACAAGCTGAATCAATAACTCTGGTATTTTTTTGTTTTGTTTTTGTTTCTGTTTAGCGGAGGAGTGACTCTATGGTTTTTATAAGCTTTTCAACCTCTTGTAGTTGTGGTTATCTCAGCTGTCCACAACCGTGGTCGAAAAATAACATAACACTATTGCATTATGTAATCATGTGTGAGACTACAACAATCTCATCTTTTTCGAGTGGAGTGACTCTTATGGCCATGGGGAACCTTTACATGGGTTTGGGCCAGGTGAACCTTTTTAGCCAGATTGATCTCGTTACTGAACAAGGTGTGTGGTGAACACTGTTCACAAGTCAACAGATTTTTTTCCAGTGTAAAAATCAAATAGATTTGTTCCCATTAAGCGAACCGCTGGAAATTCCCGTCTCATTTTAGTAGGGGGTGCAAACACTGAAAACCGTTCACTGTCACTGACATAGAAAATCATATAAAAATGCACGGGATCGGTTACAATTGTTCTCGGATCTCGTGGTGGAGTGGTAAAAAACATCAGTGAGTGTCCCATTTTATAGCAGAGGGGTACAAAACACTCCGTCTGAGATTTTCAGGTTTTTGCTTAGTCGAATATGGACTATAGATTTGTTTCGACCATGCGACTGGCTAGAAATTTACGTCTAATGTTAGTAGGAGGCACAAACAATGCAAACTGTTCACTACTACTGACACAGGAAAACAGTAAAAAAAAAAAAAATCCACGGACCGGCGATAATTTTTTTTTCAGATCTCGTGGTGGAACAGTAACAAACATCGGTGAGTAATCTATTTTAAGCAACAAAGATAAGTGAGTATTCTATTTCAAGCACGGGGGTATAAACACTTCGCCGGGGATTTCCAGGTTTTCGCTTAGTCGTATATTGGACTATTATGAGGCCGCATCAGGACATACCTACCGTAACTTTTATCTCAGGCCGATTGGCCACTCTCTTATTAAATAAGCCCGTTTTCTGCCACCGTTCCACATGTGGGCAACATACTATTAACTGCTTCCCACCAATCTCGTATTCACTCAACTGGCAGGAAAATTGTGACCAGCTCAAACTGGCTCCTCACTGTCCTCACCTGTATCGCCCTGAAGCAAGGCCAGGTGAAGGCGACAGGTAGAACAAGGTGGGTCTGTGCCCACGACAACCTGTACACCACTTGTGGCTGTCTCGCGGTGCGTCACCTGTGTCCTGTGCAAAAGATTACAGAGCAAAATATTGAGATGCAACAGGAGAAAATCAGACGCCCGTCAAACTGAGGGGACTGGAGAGATCAATCCGCATGTTTCTTCTTTCTCAACAGTGCGTGAATTTTGAATAGCTTAGCCCACACGTATATGTATTTATTTATTTATTTATTTATTATTATTACCCAAGATCCCTCCATAGCCATTTAAAAATGTGTTTCAGGGATAGATTTGCTGAACTATATACAGTAAAAGTCCACAAATTGTAATACAGTGGCATGGTTTAAATTAGGAATAATAAGGGTTATGAAAAATATTCAAACATTTCCTCAGCAAATTCAGCTATATTGGCAGGTCGACAATATCATTTTTTTATTGCCAACATATCAACGTCTACTCAATTTCTAACTAACTTATCTTGAATGGGAAATGACTAAGCTTTGGATATGATACCAAAACCCCTCTATATTAAAACAAAATCAAACAAAAAAAAAATGACCAACGCGTCATTTCATACCGTTGCATCTCGTTCAACTGATTCACTCAGACGAGCCTCTCACAGCCACCCATATTCCTTCAACCTTATCCTCTGTTTGTTTGTTTGTTTGTTGTTTGTGTTTGGATTTAACGTTACATCTGCACGATTACGGCCTGCTCAATAGGGTGAGTACATTTATAAGTCAAAAGGCTGATTAAAGTAGATCTAGTATATAACATTTAATGCTGAACAGAGGATGCGCGTTACAAGTTATGACAGGCATATCAGAATGTGTGTAAAAATTCGGATATCAAATACAGTTCAGCAATACTAGAAAACACGGATATAAGTAAATATGCGACGTCCCCTGGGAATCGTCGCATGCCCATCAACTTATATAGTTATGTTATAATCTGCCGTATAGACTAACCTCTGTGACATGACTAAGAAAGAATCTATGCTATATTCACCTCCCAGCACAGCAGTTTCTAATCTATCTCTCTCTTTTACACACAGACTTCCTATGGGTGACATGCGCTTTCTCAGCCGCTCCGTCCGTCTATTTCTCTAAGTCCCCTTGCTGTACCAATACCAAATGAACTTACCCTTGTATGCACTTTCTAGTGGTCCTTAGTTGGTCGGCCGATTCCAGGTCACACAAAGTGAAGGCTAAATGGCAGTTCCTAGAGGGAGGATGACAGAAAGTATCCTCTAAAGTATCTTAACAGTAAAAATGTCAATGGAAATGACTACTGATGTAAAGTGACTTCTATTTATCAATGTTTCAAAAACGAGTGTGGCGTCTAAAGGCTGCACAATTCAAATATTTTATGATTATTCCCTATCTTTTTGAGAAAGAAATGAGAGTGGCAAGGTTCAACTTGAAGACCACCTTGTGGCAAACAATATTGTTTAGTGCATAACCACAGACATGTTTGATTTCTAGCTACTTTGTTCACTAAACAGGGTCATGCATGGTGTAAGAAATGCAAAACGATTGCCCAGAAATGACAGGGGTCATTTGTTGGAAATAAAAGTTAGCATAAAATATAGTTTCAAACTTGGAGCTTGGGTTTCTAAACCGCATACATGTGGATAGATCTAATATTTAATTTTGATATTCAATATCGCACTTAATTATTATTGGAGTCTGACTTCAGGACTTGGATGTTGAAAAAGAGACAAACATTAGAGGGTTTATCCGATAAAAAAGAGTAATCAGACCGACTGTGTCAAATATACCCCCCCCCCCCACCCACCAACGGGAGAGCTAAAAAGGCCTTTTTGTATATTTTTTTTATCCATAAAAAAGGTTTAATTTTTTACATTTTAATAAATAAATAATTTTTTTTAAAATGGGGAGGGGGGGGGGGGCTTAATTAAATGTATTGCGATCCATCAAAAAAGTCTAATTTCAAACATTTTGAACTATCAAAAGGTCCATTCAGTGATAAATAACAGATAATCAATAAGTTAAGAATGCTAGGTTTCCATACATATGCTTGACTGGAAATGATTATTAAGAACATCACAGTGGACATCCAGGTCAATAACCAGAGGCTTGAGACCTTACGCAGCTTCAAATACCTGCTGCAGTAGTGACAGACGAAGGATCACAACCAGAAATACTCTCCAGCATAGCGCAAACTGCAGCAGCAATGACCAAGTTGAAACCCATCTGGAACGACAGAAATATCACTATCAGATCAAAGATCAGACTGACGCGTTCCCTGGCCATGTCAATATTTCTGTATGCATGAGAAAATGGACCTTGAATGCAGACCTTGAAAGAAGGCTCAAAGCTGTGATGAGATGAGATGCCTCTGAAAAATCCTTGGTATCTCATACAAAGATCACGTCACAAATGATGAAGTTAAACAACGGATCACAAATGCAATTGGACCAGATGCTGAGCTTCTCACGCTGGTCAGGAAACTTAAACTGAAATGGTATGGACACACCACTCGTTCATCCTGCCTTGCCAAGATGATCCTGCAAGGCAGCGTCCAGGGAAAAAGGAAAAGACGTAGACCGAAGAAGAGTTGGGAGGACAAAATCAAGGACTGGACAGACCTGGACCTCAAAGACACGCTCAGGGAAGCTGAAGACCGGGAAGAGTGAAGGAAGCTGGTGGCCAAATCTGCAAAAGCGCCCCGACGGACATCCAGTCTACGGAATAGGTGAAGTTGAAGGTGAAGGCATGACTCGAGTCATAAGACAAGTCCAGCTCTGGAGCAAGACATGATAAAAGGTGAAGTCTGTATTAAACGACGCATGGTGTGTGTCAGAAAGTTAGTCCACCAAGGTCAACCCTACATTTGCCCTTTTTATATTTCCTTCATGACTTCAATCAGCTTCATCAGCGGTTAGGGAAGACCTATTCAGTCGGGCAATCCGACTCACTTTTTTGTCATTCAATTTATCGTCCATTCTGGATTGAAAAGAACTTCCAGGACTTTTGGGTTGGTTTTTGGTTCGAATTGGGATTTAAACACCCCATCAGCATGATCACAACAATACTCTGTCCAGCACAATGAGCACGTCGACACGTCAAAAGCTTGTTCCCAGTATGTATATAGATAATTAAAGATTGCACAGCGAAACAAGTAGATATGTGCCTTCCTGTGTCGATTGTCGATTGCCGCCTGTCTATTAAGCTCCTGGCGTATGCAGTTGTTCACGGAAGTCACTTCTAGAGAACTGGGATTCTCTCAGAAGCCTGGTCAGAACTATATTTATATGTTGCAGTCATTTGGTGAGTAGGCAAGGATTGTCGTATAATATGAGGCAAGGTTTCTCTTTACAATTCCACAGTTAGTTGGGTGTGCAACCATAGTTTTTTTTTCTCCTCTGAACTACACTCTAGTAACAAAGACCGGATCTTCAAAGATTTGATTTAACAAATTCATATCCTCCCCCCCCCCCTCCTTAAAAAAGAAAAAGAGAGAGAAAAAGGGATGTAATCGAAAATAATCATCATCATTTAGAGAGCATTTACATGGCGCCCCCCCTCCCCCCAAACGATAAAGAAAAAAAGCACTGCTTGAAATTTTGGGGACCAATCCTGCGATATGGGATTTTCTTTTAAGTTACCGCTGGGCGAGAATGAATTTTTGGTAATAAAAAAGGAATTTTGTGATCAAAAAAAAAAAAAAAATTGGTTATTCATGTTCAGCGTATGGAGATTATTAAATTCTATCAGTATAAATCGTTTTTTGTTGCTTGGTTTTCAACTTAAGTTTTGTCCTTGTTTTATTTTTTTCAAAGCACAATAACTGTCCAGTCTTTCCTTGCACGAGATGTTTGAGTATGAAGTTGTGTAGTGAATGTTATACAGTCAAGTAATGTGAGCTTTTATAGCTTATTCTGTCTAAGGCCTATCCTTTTTTGTTTTTGTTTGTTTGTTTGTTGTTTTCTTATCATGAGCTGGTACTGTATGTAACTGCTCTACTTATTTTTATTTATTTATTTATTTTTTGGTGGAAAATCGAAAAATTACCATAGCAATGTGGTCAAAAGTATCTTTTCTAAACGTTATTGAAGCATACCGGTCACATGGATGTCTCTGGAAAATGGAGTCGACAGAATACACCAAGCCCATATTTTACAAGAGGATGACTACAGTAGCATAGCGTTTACGGTATTACTTTTACACAGTGCAGACGGCGAGATGCGGGTCGAGCATTGTATCGTGGTAATTTCTTTCTGAAGTTAGAAAGCGAAAAGCAGCAGGCAGTCTCTCGTGTGGACTAACTGATTCTCACATCACTGCTGACCGTTTATCAAGTGGAGGGCCTATAATTATAATATTCAAGAGGTGAATATAGATCACGTCATCCATTCTCAAGTACTCTTTGAAGTTATCTGGATAAAAGCAAAGTTCGTTCACCAGATTTGCGTGTGTGTAGGTGCACCTTCTAGCAAATCATTTGTGCTGTTTGTTTTCTTGAACTGCAGTTAGGCACAGAGTTAGCACTTCGTCTAATACTTCGCCCACCATTTTTCACGAGCTCAGGTGACCCTTACCAAAATCTGCACACAATTAAATGGGTTTGCATAAATTATGAGAGTAAACTATAGCGCTGTAACAAGGCAGGGTCGACAGAATGAACGCCAGGTGTAAATGTGGAACTGCATAGGACAGACCTGAGAGTTGGACCCAAGGGAAGGAATCTCCGGGCTGAAAGGTAAGAGACATCATTTGGTGACAAACTCAAAGGATCCTGCCATAAGTGTGAATGGGGCATTAGGCGCTCAAATCCTGAGTAATATCAGTCACTGTCTAATGTCGAATACCCATTTCAACCTGGTTCGAATCAGGAAATATGCGTTAATTGTATTTTTCAAAGTTATGATGTCGGCACTTGCTAGGATTCGAACCTGGAAATTTAGATACCGAGTCCGACGGCTCAACCGTTGGGCCACCGACACCTCCTATCAGTGGGGGTATAGGCAGGAAACCCTGAGCGTAGAGAAACTATTTGATCTTACCATCAGTACTGTAGACACAAACACAACGGGACGAGATGCACGCCATGTTGGGGTCCAATAGTGAATTGTCCTAGACGTTACGAGGACAACTCTCATCTTCGTCAGATAATCTCTTATTCAACCATATGAAGAGAAAGAGACAAGGATACATACAAATAGATAGATATAGACATAGGGACAGACAGACAGACAGACAGACAGACAGACAGACAGACAGACAGACAGACAGACAGACAGACAGACAGACAGA
>JBCAUA010037911.1:0-10000 GCA_038406235.1 Peronia verruculata | reverse complement strand
AGAAAGAAAAGACTTCTGTCTTGCTGTGTGTGGCATGAGTAACAGAAAAGTTTGAAAAATTCATTACATCAGTTTTTTTTTTTTTTTCATTTTTCATTCTGATAAGTTTTTTTTTTTTTGTCTATTTACACATTTCAAAAAAACAGGAACAAAAGCGATTATGTCCTTCTTTATAATGCTCTTATTATACATGATGTATTTGACACAGAAAAGTATGTAACTTTATTCTCTAGAAATAAATGGCTTATTACAAAGGCTCATGAATGTTATACTACATCTTATATTATATATATCGACAGCCCTTGCGTCGGCGGTCTCTGAGTGCCAGGATGAGGCTGGGTGTAGCGGCTACACCTCCAGTGTATGCACGGACTACAGCGACTGGGCCAAACAAACCTGTCCTAACAAATGTGGCTACTGTAGCAGAAGAAGGAGACGTATGTACTGACTGTGTTCTTATCGTGGCTAACCCTGACAAATCTGAGATTCTTCTAGATGATATAGGAAAGGATGATAACTCTTTATCATAGAAAATGATGATATATTTACTCTTAAGTATAGAAAAGGATGATATAACTCTCTGGCATAGGAAAGTATAATATATTAACTTTTTAGTATAGAAAAGGATGACATATTAACTCTTAAGCATAGAAAACGATGACATACAGTGTATTAACCCTTAATTCATAGGAGCCTCTGACATATGTATGTAGATATCCCGTTCTCTCCTTTCTTTCAAAATAAGTTTTTGAATGCCAAGTAACGAGTAGTGATTTTTTTTCTAACCAGTCCTTTATCACACACACGTGAACAGAGCAATAAAGGATGGGGAAAAAAAAAAAACACCTTTCCACCCTTTTTTTTTTTTTTTTGAAATATGCATCATGAAAAATTCTGGAAATGTCATGATAAAAGGAGAATGTTTTCCTCTTATGGTGTTTTCTTTTTTCGGTAATCAATTTCTCGAATCAAATGACAAGAGGTAATGTGATTTTTTTTTTTTTTTTTGTTCTTTATACTGCTGCGCAGCACCTTATATCTATTTAGTAACAATTCCTACCTTGTCATTGAATAAAATCTGTAGTACTTTGATTCCAAATTGAGACTTATTTAGAACTTTGAAATTCCACATGTCAAAGGCCCAGCATAAATGTAGTTTAGACTGAACAAAACATTAGGAGATGCTTTTGTACTCCATTATCCAACTTGTCAACTTAAGCAAGACTTTTCTCACAATACAGGCAAGGATGATGATATTATGGTTGTTTTTCTTAAGCCTTTCAATCCTAAGAGATAGGATTATCTCGGCTTTTAGAAGTTGTCAATTTTTGCTGAGAATTTTTGTGGGTAGAAATTTGGAATTTGGAAATTTTGCCCGGGACCCAAAGAAGACACTCATAAACGTTCTCAGCTTTCTGGGAAGCATACAAGGCGGCTGCCTGTTGGGCGTTCAAATCCTTATCAATCTAACAATATCAGTCTGTCTATAGTCGGGTACCCATTTAAACCTGGGTGGAATCAGGAAATGTGTGGAAATTGCCTTTCCCAAGGACAAAATCTCGGGACCTGTCAGGAATCGAACCCAGAACTTCAGATCCCGAGTCGACGGCCTGACCGCTAGCGCACGACACCACACATGATAATATCAATGAAAGGAAGAAAGAAGGAAAACGAAGAGAGGAAGAAAGAGAGACCCTGAGAAAGAGGAGAAAACAGAATAACAGATAAATACAATAATTTAAAAAAGAAACATAAATAAAACATAAAAACTAGAATAAAACTACCATGAATCTGACATCGTCTTTGACATTGAATCATCCATGTATTTCTTTACTCCCCAGGTTCAGTTACACCTCCTGTACCGCCCTGCGGTCACGTCTACACAGGCCTGGAAGGCAAGATTGAGGTCACAGGTCAATTAGATATGGAGGTCTGCAACCAAATGATCGTGGCACCCCTGGGTTACGTCATCAGCGTCCTCGTGCAACCCGCCAACCTGGACTGTGAGGCCGGTCAGTAACTTGGCAACTATAACAGTAATAATCATAATGATGAGAAGAACAAGAAAAAGAATATCATAGTAACAATAGCAATAATAAAATAAGAATAAGAATAACACTAATGACAACTTGAACAATAATAATAAGGATAGCATTGCCCTGAAGAGGAACCAAGAGATTTAAATGATTTGGTTAGTATCACCAATCTATTCAATTTCTACTATGTTAAGTTTTTCACATTGTTATTTGCTTGTTCTTCTTCTTTTTTCTTCCTCTTCTTTTCTTATTTGATTGTTATCGGTAGACAGTCGTCTTAGATTTTAAGATATTTTTTATACCACAATGATAGCATTTGTAAATATGTAATAATAATGTAGATCTTGAATAAGGGAGAGAAAGAAAGATAACACACATATATATATATATATATATAAACAAACAGACACAGACAGATAGATAGACAGACAGACCGATAGACAGACAGACATGAAATGAAGAAAGAAATAAAAAAAAAGTGAAAGAAAGAACGACACCGCCACCGGGAGATAAAGAAGATGAAAGACAAATGGTTTGTTGCCCCGATGAAGACGAAGAGGATTCGAACATTTGGCCATCACCTTTAGTATATTATTCAATTTTCATCTCATCATAATGGAGTCCTACAACTTATTGTTTGTTTTCTTTAGTGTATTGACTTAGATGCTGGTAAACAGTCGTTCAAATAGTAATGTTGATGGTAATAATAATAACAATAACAACAACAACAACAACAGCTTTTTGTGCGTGTTGAGCTTTAACGCACATCAGCCCGATTATAGCTGTATTGCGTCCAACAACACCAACAACAATAATACTAATAGTAAGTGAAATGGGACACTATGAAATCAGGCTCTCGTCAAATTTTGAGCATATGGAGTGATTGTTATCGCTGTATAGATTATTGCTTTCCTTCTCTGTGTGTGAAAAACTTATCGTTCTACCATAAGTAGAAGTTGAGATGTTGGCAATTAAAGACGAATTGGGTGACCTGTTGCTGCCGCTGAATTTAGTGAGAAAATGGCCGGTCACTTTTGTAAATCCTTATTAATCCTTGTTAGGCCATGTCAGTAAGTTACAATTTTTGGGCTTTTACTCGGTCTATTTCAGGCAAGTTAATTCTGAAATGCATTTTTGATGGATATAGAAGGGTTTGGTGAAGAAAAAAATTGCGTTGAAAATTCATTCACTGTTGGAAAAAAAAAAAAAACGTGATTTCTCCGCTCACTTCAGTTTGACGAGCACCTGATTTCATCGTGTCGCGCGTCTCAATTTTTAAAAAACAATGAAAACATCACTAACAAAAATGTCCCAGTGATGTGTCTTCTCCTCAAAAGTTACTTGCATCAAAATTCTGCCTGTGGGGAAATTATTCTGGTGTAACGATTCGATGCGGGATTCTATAAGCATTTGGGTACATGAATCCAAAAATTACCTGGGCTCATTCTCGCTTGCCTTCAAAAGTTGACCCAGCATTTCATTTGTTGTTTTCGTTTGTGTGTCTGTCATTTTGTTTTTGTTTTGTGTGTCTGTGTGTGTGTGTTATTTTTTCTCATTTGTTTGTTTGTTTGTTTGTTTTTGTTGTAGCTGAAGTTATATTTTTTTCATCATATCACTATTTAAAACCCTTAACAGCCCTGCCTATATGACCCCCCCCCCCCCTCCCACACGCACACTTTTTTGTTTGTTTGTTTGTTTAAGATTCTTATCCTGGAGATGCTCTTAATCTTAAAAGCCACAATTCCAAACAAAATCATGACATTATATATACATTCCTTTAAAAAGCTATAAATATTTTGATTGGTCTTTAGGAGACTCTCTTCGATTGGTGGACATGAGCGGCGGGCAGCCAATGGAACTGTGCGACGTCAGAGTGCCAAGGTCATGGACTTCTACCAGTAACAACGTAGCTGTGCTCCTGTTCGCCCATGACCTCAGCAAAGGTTACAGTCTAACCTATCATTTCAAGCTTGGACCCAGCCCAGTCCACAGTAAGTACTAGAGATGAGAAAATTTAACATGGGGCTATATACGCTACATTGTCTCAAGTTAAAGGAGTTCTTTTGACATATTAAGTATTTCTTCTAGACTTGCCGATCTGTCTCTTTTGGTCTTAGTTTCTCCAGTTATTTAGGTATACTCCCTTTCAACATTCGCAAAAGGGTCGGGGGAATGTCTGTCTATCCGTCCGTCTGTCCATCTGTCTTTCCGTCTGTCTGTCTGTCTGTCCATCCATCCATCTGTGTGTCTATTTTTCTGTCTATCTATCTGTTTATCTATCTTTCTATCATTCTATTTGCCTGTTCTTCTGCTTGCCTATATGTCTGTCTGTCTGTCTGTCTGTCTCTCCCTCTCTCTCTCTCTCTCTCTCTCTCTTCGCCATTCTCTTTTTCTACCCGAGTCATGTACATAAAAACACACACTTACAACATTTGTCTCCCCCCCCTCCCACCCCCACCCCTTTCCCAGCCTGCAGCCAGCAGTTGACCAACCCTACAGGTGAGTTCTCCAGTCCCGAGTACCCCCGGCCATACCCGAGCTTTGCTTTGTGTGAGACGGTCATTACTGCCCCTGTCGGCTACATGGTCCAGATCGCTTTTGGACAGTTTGACCTGGAAGACAGCGAAGGCTGTATCAAAGACTCCGTCACCGTAAGTTTTGACCCGTAAGCTTTCCCCAATAGTATATAGATAGATCTACATGCAGTTCCAGGAACATGATGTTTTCGAGCTGGGAGAGATGATCTATGATGAAGTAAAAGAAGACAGCAGACAAACAAAGAAAAGGATTGACATGCAGGCTCATCCATGTATACATACACACACAGACAGAGAGAAAGATAGATAGAATCCGATAGACAGAAAATCAAACAGAAGGTAGACATAGCTACAGACATACAGGACAGACAATAAGACAGATGGATAGACAGACAGCAAACAGACAGTCAGACAAACAGTCAAACAAGTAGACAAACAGACAGAAAGCTATACGAACAAACAAAAAGAAAGGCATGGTGACTGGTCCATAGGTAGAAAGACAGATAGGTACAAGTCAAGTAGACAAGAGACACACAGAGATGACAACTATATTATCTAACAAGTTGTGTTTATTTAAGCATGATACATAATATACGCTTGTATTTATATACGTATGATACATATATTCATCAGTTATATCATAAACAAATATGCACCAAATTGTTTTGTATTAGGTTGGGAGGGACCGTTTAACATACAGCGCACCTATGTTGTTTATTATATTTTTCGTTATCTATGTTTGTGGGGTGGTGGTTGCAATATGGCTTATAATTAGATTCTTGGGTAGTAATGCACACAACAGTGTTGGGCTGTATGAATTTAACAAAGTTCTACTAAAACTACTAATGTATGCGACTGTCTGTTGCAGCTGGTCGATGTGGGCAGTGGAGAACAGACCAGCTTCTGTGGTCATCGAGATGATCTGATGTGGAGATCTACAGCCAACATGGTCAGGATCATCTTTGCCTCGGACAAACATCATTCAGATAACGGTTTTTACGCGACCTATATCTTTGTGGCTCCTTGGTGAGTTCTGTGGTAGGAGGAGCAGTAAGAGCTCGATAGTAGGTGCAGGTTTAAATATGGACGGTGGGAGAAAATTGAACCATATATTTCCAATGCCTCTGCCCTATTCTATTTTGAATGAGAATAATAATAATAATAATAATAAAGTACATTTATTAATCGCCTATGCAAAGCCCCAAGGCGCTTTACAATAACATATTCATTAACAACACATAGTTCATCATAAATAACTACCTCCATACACTCACGTGCACACACACACACACACACATACACACACAAACACACACACACACACACACTCACTCACACGCACACACTCACACTTCATTATGATCCAAGATATTTTTCAAACAGTTAAGTTTTCAGTTGTTTTTTAAAACTCGCTTATGTCTTTTCCGATAGAGCAACATCAGCCAGCCCAAACAAGTAGGGAGCTGCTTTCAGGACAATTTTAACGAAATTACGTTTGAAATTTCCATTTAAAAAAAAAAAATGTAAAGGTTCTCATTTGTTACATATAGATTTTTTTTTTAAATCGTAAAATCCATAAACATCAGCTATTTTCAAATAGCTTCAAGATCTAAGGATGTATTGATTTCTTTGCATTTCAGAGCCTTCACGAAGAGAACAGGGCCTCAAAGATAAAGCAAAAAAAAAAATAAGAAGAATAAAATGGTCAGCATCGGCAACGTTGAGGAATTGTTCATCTTTCAAGATCACTTAACATTTTGACATTCATATAACACAAAGCTCTAGAACAAATCTCCTCTCACAAAGTTAGAAAGAAACATCATATAGAAACGATCTTCCAATTTCAACACTTTCTCCTGGATAGCTCATTTAAACTGCATTGATTGCCGTATGCATTAAATAAACAGTTGTCTCCTTACTGGCCTAAGTTATGATTTTGATGGCTGAACGCTTGGTAGCCGAGCATAGCAGAAATATATGGGAGAACGTACAGTATGTCGTAAAAAAATTCCAGAACGTCATTTATCATGGCAAATTGAAAATACCAAGTTTTCAGTACTTTGCTTCATTGAACACTGAATTCCTTGCTGAAAATGTGATTCAGAATTAACTTTCCACACAGATAATAGAAAACAAATGAAGATCTCAGAAGAAAAAAATATTCGTCCATTTTGAGAGCATTTGTTTCGAAAAAAAAAAAAAGAAATTCTTTATAATGCCATTCTTCTAAACCCATGTCTACTTTTCATAATGAACGAATGCTGGTACCTTAAATTGTAACTATTATTCTCTCACTGAGTTTCATTATTATTATTTTTTTTAATCTTTTATTTATTTATTTATGTTTGTTATTGGGCTTTCGTCACCCTGGCTCGAAATATAAGAAATGTGCCTGAGGTACTTTTCGTCCATGAGAAATTCAGCTGGTATTCTCCTATATCGTGTGTACGGTATGAGATAATTAGACAACAAGATAAATAATAAGGGGTTGAAGACAGGAGAACCCAGCTGTCGTGTAAAACAAAAATAAATTCTCCAGCACAGTCATTTAAAGACAGCCATCTTTTATACACATTTATTTGTCTTTTTTCTTTTTTTAAACATCTTAACTGAGGCTATTTAAAATAAAATGTATTGGATAATGATCCATTTTTTAAAATGTTTTTAATTTCTTTTTTTTTTTTTTTTTGGCTATGGTTGTATGTACCCGCCGGGCCCTAAAGAACATTTCTAGCAGTAGAATAGTCGCTACTTAGCAACTTTAGGTTAGTTTCAGACAAACAGATAGTTCAATCTGTAGCCCATAACATGTGCCTTTTTTTTTTTTTTTTATATATTTGTGCTTCATTTTGATCAAGCTGCAGTAGGGCTAGATTACTGAGTAGAAGAGAAACAGGTTATTGACTAGAGAATAGACAATAAAAGTGTGCAAAATGCTATCAGCACAGTGTCTTTTTTTTTTGTTTGTGTGGCTCCTATTTGGCCCTGACTACTAAGAGGAAGAGAGTGGGAGAGAGAGGGGGGATGTGAAGAGCGAAGGGGCATAGAACGTGCAAGATAAAGAAGAGGAGAGGCTGCGTGTATTATGAGAGAAAGGAGAAGAAATTAGAGGACATAGGAAGTGTGAGGCAAGCAGAGGTGGGCTTAAAATAGAGAAAAAGACAGACAGATAATATACGGACTGAAAAAAAACAAAAAAACTGGACGGATAGGAACCGATATAAAGAGGAACGAAGTGGGAGGAAATAGATAAAGAAAGGGAAGGAGACAGAGAGAAATGGAAAAGGAGGACCAAAAAAAAAAAAAAAAGAGAGAGAGAGAGAGAGAGAGAGATTAGGGAAAAGAAAGAACAAACTGGAACAAACAGAGGCAAGAAACAGATGGAAGAGAGTGAGTAAAAATGGAGAATATGAAAGTAAGCAAGAGTCGCAGGAAAGAGTCTATGCGCCTTACAGGGGTTTTGTAAAAGAAGGTTAAAAAAAAACTAATTCACGTGAGTGTATTGTTTATTCCACTAGAACTGTTCTCAATTAATTCTATGTTGAAGAATGCGAAACATTACATTTCCATCTGTACTGAACCCATATGTACCTCTGTAGTCACCATACAGTGTTAAGTTTAAATTATTTATTACAAATCACAATAACTGAGAGGTGAACTCCTCTCGTTAAATGTTTTCTCGCAGTTATTGCCCCTACATCAATGTCTGCCCCCTCAGCCTTCATTTACGTCTCTGGTATGGGATCATTGAGTGAGCGCGTGTACGGCCTGGTTGGCCTAGATAAACGCTGCTGTTACTCAACTTCATCCGGAAGAAGATCTACACACTCAATGGGCCTCCATTCAAATGTTATACTGACAATGGGATTGTACTGTATATTATTTTTGTCATGCGTAGGTCGACAGAGTAAAGGGTACAGACACTGCGTGACTCACCACTGAAGTCGACCGCTGGGACAATGACAGAGAGAGCTTTGGTACACTGTGGTGATGTCGTCCATCGCTCAGAAATGACAGGATAAGCCCCTGCCTTGAAAGTGCAGTCTCTGATTCAAGTCAAGTGCATATGGCATTTGAAGTGGTGTTAAATTGTATCTGTTCTATCATAGAGCTGAATGACTACCTCCCTATGCCCACCTCCCTCGCCACCTTCTCTCTTTTTCGGCTTTTAGAATCTGTCAAATTTTTGCTGAGAATTTTTGTGGGTAGAAATCTGGAATTTGGAAATTTGGCCCCCACAGCGCCACTCAGGCCTACTCTTCCAGCGATTTTCAACTGCCAAGGGTTCTTTAACGTGCGTAACGTACACACGGGACCTCCCAAATATATTCGCCCTTATCCGAGAAGGCTAGACGTTGGGCTTCCCTACCCACAGGAAGCCAGGGACCGTTGAGTCACAGAAAAAAATGCGGGTTTTCGATCTTCGTGTCTTTCCATCCCCCGATGCAGAACCCGCGAGTCGATCCCGGCCGCTCCATGAGCAGACGCCATACCCATTGAGCCACCGCGTCCCCCTTGTCTTCCCTTCTGGATTTCATAATATTCTCTCTTTTTGACTCTCTCTGTCTCATCGTTTCTTTACATTTCTCAGTGGCTCTTTATTTCCTTCTCTCTCCTTTGCACACCAGCTCTTTCCCTCTCCGTTTCTCTCTTGTTCTTTCTATCCTTCTTCATATTTATCTCTCTCTCTCTCACTCTCACCTTCTCTCTATCACTGTCTCTTCTACGTGTACCTGTCACACAATATAGATCTATACATGGCACGCTAGGGCACCCAATTATATAAAAGGATTATACATAAAGGCAGGACAAAACCCGAATAGCCATAAACCTTGAAACTTGAATCCATAAGCTTCACATGACTGAATTGTCCATCGAAAGTACCCGAAATGATAGCGTAGGCCTAACTATGATGACATTAACACTCATGTTGATCCCCCAAGGGCCTTGAATAACGTATAATGTTATAATACGGGAAAAAGAAGGCGTCTTTCCAAACGCAGCTATCAGAGTGACTTCTTTTGCAGGAAAGAGAAGTACGCATAATAGGATGTCTAGTCCAGATAATAGCGCTTTTAATCTGTTGTCAGGGTTAGGTAACCTCAGTTTGCTCATGGTGCTCAGTTACACAATCTTGGGTCATACTAAATGCCGTAGTTTAACGTATATTGACAAACCGAATCAAACGCTAGCAGATAGTGAGCTCTGACCGCTCATAATAGAATATTATATATACGGTACGCTGATTTGTTTGCAAACATGGGGCAATAAAATGTCATAATATATTCAAACTCTGATAAAAATGGTGTTCCACTTCCGAAAGTTGTTGCCTCGTGTATTTGTACCATGTAATTTTTTAATTTTTTTTTAAGGGGGGGGGGTCTTTTTTTTTTTTTCCAATTAGATGTTTTAACCTTTCTGTTCTCC
>JBCAUA010037900.1:0-12048 GCA_038406235.1 Peronia verruculata | reverse complement strand
CCCCCCCCCCCCTTGTACGTCAGGAGTAGTTACCAACTGCAACATGTTAGTCCGGAGCAGCTTCCCCTATGGGAGAAAGGGCTGCACCTAAGGAAAATATCTCTCTTTACACAGTTTAGTTTATATTGCTTTCAAAGTCCTGTTATCTCTTTAATCAGGATCTGTCATGCCAATGACAGTAGCAGCAAATTTCTTGGTCAATTTCTTTTGTGATGAGATAGATATTGCCATATATTTTCTATAGCAAATAGACAGGCCAATATTATAAAAAAAAACTGTATTTCTCACTGAGGTTTGTGAGCTTGATGAGCTACATATGCTTTGCAAAGTACCATAAGAATGCTATATAAACAATTTTGATGTTTGCCTTAACCTCAATCCTTGCACAGGAAGGAGAGGAGAGGAGTAATGCCCTTTTTCTTATTCTTATGAACAAACATTTGTACAAATTCATAACTTTTCAGTATTTGCAAACATTTATATTCTGATAACAAACTCCTGCTTCACGGTATAAAACTGACTAGATTTCTTTTTTCTTTTTTTTTTAAGATTTTAAGCTTGAGAGTTTTGATGGTGTGTAAAGAATAAAATAAAGCAAAACATTTTTATGGTTTCACAGAGCCATGGAAAAATCTATGGAGTTTTGTAGAACCTTTGATGAAATTTTGCATTAGTGAATCTGCTATGAAATTTGAGAAGAAACTGTTTCAGAGCACCATAACCAAGAGAGTCCCATTAGCAACTTTTTCAGTTTTCTAACACTTAACAATGTTGCTACCTGTCAGAGGGCCTGTATAACTATTTTCTGAAAAGTACTGTGATATTTTTGAGAACATATCTATATGTCAAAGGGTCCCTGCAAGGGTTCAGTGATTTAATGATGCTGCTTATATCAAAGGATCCAAGCTGAGATTTAGTGATTTGATAATGCTGTTAAGCATCAAAGGGTTCCTGTAACAATTCAGTGATTTGATAATGCTGCTAGATATGCCAAAAGGTCCCTGTAACAATTTAATGTTCTTTGATGGTAATGCAGTCAAATGATTCCATAATCAAAATCAATGATAGTACTAAATGACAATCCTGCTACATGTCAAGGCTCTGTATAACAATTCAATGACTTGCTTAAAAAACTTCAAGTCAAGAAGTCTCTACAACAATTCAAGGATAAGCCAGGCCACCACTGAAATGTACCTGATGCCTATGACAGCTGCAACAAATTTCAACAAAACAATTTTCTTCTCAAACCCTTGGTTTCAAAAATATGGAGAGCATGTTTTGCAATCTCTTTCTTTTGCACAGACAATAGAAAAAAAAAAATGCAGTTTCAGGAGATTGAAGATGTAATGCGATAAGATAAGATAAGATAATTTTTATTTTTTACCACAAAGGTAGAAATCTTTTATACAAGGTAAGATGAGCTGGTTCAAAATCATCACAAATCATAAAAATTATGCATAATGATATTAAATATATTGTTAATCATACATTCACTTTCTTTAACACATACACACAACCACACATAAAAAAGTTCTTTAAATATTTTGGAAAGCTACATTTTAATTTAAGTGTATGGAGAGATAACTGAACTGTGATTAAAAAAATGCTCTATCAAAATGTATTACAACTTCTGTGCAAAGTTGTGTGGAATAAATTATATACACTGAAAACGCACAGAGATAATGAGCCTGTCGGGCTAGTGAGTGTGCAGGTAAGGTTTGGTCACAGCTGGAGATGGAAAGACAACCAACTACTAGCAGTTCTCATCTGTCAACAACAGCTGCTGCCAGCAATAAAACATCACACCTGATCTCGCACACAGATATGACACAGGTATAGAATAGATTTCCGTCACTGTAGTTGTGGTCAGGGGTGAGGGAGAGATGGGGGAAAGGCGGAAAGCAAGATGCGACTTCACGAACTTATAAAATCAATGGCCCTCATTGCTGGGTGCACCAATCTGTGTGTTGTTCTTCAACCATACGAAACAGGTGAAGTCTTGTCCATTAACCATGATGCTTCACATTAATTTACCAAGTGTTTCTTCTTTTTCCTTGCTCTTAACCCTTTGATCCCTGGTCACAGCAACTCTGACCTTCTGGATTTATGCTATTTCTAGACATTAGTTCTATCTCTTCTATCAGACATAAGGCACAGATACTGTGTCATTTATGTCATTTCTAGACATTACTTCTGTCTCTTCTATCAGACATGAGGCATCATGGATACTGTGTCATTTATAATATCATTTCTAGACATTACTTATATCTCCTCTATCACACATGAACCATGTCATTTATGTCATTTCTAGACATTACCTCTATCTCATCAGACATGATGCATGCCATTTATGTCATTTCTAGACATTACTTCTATCTCCTCTATCAGACATGATCCATGTCATTTATGTCATTTTTAGACATTACCTCTATCTCCTCTATCTGATATGATGCATGTCATTTATGTCATTTCTAGACATTACTTCTATCTCCTCTATCAGCTATTAGATATGATGCATATCATTTATGTCATTTCTAGACATTACTTCTATCTCCTCTATCAGACATGATTCATATCATTTATGTCATTTAAAGACATTACTTCTGTCTCTTCTATCAGACATGAGGCATGGATAGTGTGTCATTTATGTCATTTCTAGATATTACTTCTATCTCCTCTATCTGATATGATGCATGTCATTTATGTCATTTCTAGACATTACCTCTATCAGACATGATGCATGTCATTTATGTCTCCTCTATCTGATATGATGAATGTCATTTATGTCATTTCTAAACATTACCTCTATCAGACATGCATGACATTCACGTCATTTCTAGACATTACTTCTATCTCCTCTATCACTATCAGTCATGATACACACATACTGTGTCATTTATATATTCACATTATTGACCCACCAGGTCCAAAAACAAGCTGTTGCAGCAGATCCCATCAGCTATCTGTCAGAACATACACATTTACACTAAAGCCCATGGCACTTACGCTAGATATAAAAGATACCAAATACAAATCCATCTTTTAGGGGAGTCCCAAGCGGCGGTCTCCCACATCCCACTCCACGTTCTTGGTGACCGTTTTCAAGGCCCGGGGGTGCAACTCTCAGTGGGTCACGCATCCCCAAATACAGTGGAAGATGGAGCTCGGCGAGCGGATAACGGCTGGCACTGGATGGGCCAAAAGGCAATGCTAGCACGCAAAAAGCGCAAAAGCAGTCAAAAAGCACAAAAGCCTAAAGAAAGTCAAATACAAGAGACGGGTATCCCGATATGGCACAGCCCTCCGGGGCACGCCGAAAGGGACCGAATCTCAATACCAAATACGGAAAGGCTAGTTTTTCTCCCGTACTCTTTTTCTTCAACTTTGGTAGCTTAAAGGTACTTAGGTAGTTTAAGTAATAGTAATTTGATCGCAACATAACACGAACTGGCTGTCTTTCATTTCATCAGTATAAAAAAGGGCATAAAGAAGAGGCTGTTTTTCTTGATAGATATTATCCAGATTCTGGAGGAACTCATTTAAAAAAAGAGGACAGTGAGAATGCAAAGACTGAGAAAGATAAACAAAGATCATTGAGCGAATAGGAGTTAGGTTTAGCCAAAGCACTGACATTTGATAAGCAATCCTGTCTATCCTTGACAGTGCAAGGGAACTCTAATAGTGCTAGCAACAAGACATCGACACCAGATAGTTATATTTCCCTTTAGTAAACACAAAAAAGGACAATAAAAGAGGAGATGTCTCCCCTGGAATATCTAGGATGGCACTCCGTAGTAGACACACCAGCGATGGCGGGCTTACATCGCCTGCAGGTGGAAGCAAAGAACCTACTTATAAACCCCGGGCCCCCGTTGGGGGGGGGAGGGGGGAGGGAGAACTTTCATTTGCTCGTCGTCGACCATTTAGAGATTCAGAAGAAGTGCATAATTCTTAATAAATCCACAATAACACAATAGATTGTTTTCCTTAAAAATAACGAACAAAAAAAAATGTAAAAAAGTAAAAGGAAAGAGGAAGATAAAAAGATGTTTTTCCCGACACGTAATATCCAGACCCTAACATAAAATCTAGATAGATAAGGAAGAATTAATAACGTTTCTTGTGTCCAGTCACGAACAGGGCCAAATATTGACTGTGATCCCTTGCCTGATTATTCCGGAGTCATCAGCTCTGAACTCTAGAGAACCACACGGTCAGAGAAATGTGTGACTATAACTGCAATGTTTCCCTACATATCCGTGACTCTTGCCCGAGTATGTGTACTTTAACTGTCCAAAGTCGGCCCTAATCATACATTGGTCTTGTTTGATTAACTTTCTTGACAAACAGGGGTTTGAATGGCAAGATATTAATCCGTGGATGTAATTTTAGCTTACAGTTGGAGTACTTTTGGTATACCATCTAGTTCTGCTCGTTTTGAGTCACATTATTTGTTGTTGTTGTTGGTGTCGTTAATGTTGTTGTTGCCGTTATCATCCTCGTCGTGTTTGTTTCCATCTCTGTGCATGTTTTTAGTTTGTTTTTTTTCATAGACATTAGATTTCTTGTTGATATTGTTGCTGGTCATTGTCCTGGTAGTTGTCGTTCATGTGTCCTTGTTGTTGTTGTTGTTGTTGTCATTGTTGTTGTTGTTGTCGTTGCTGTTGTTGTCCCTGTCGTCGTCGTGGTCGTTGTTGTTGTTGTTGTTGTTGTTGTTGTTGTTGTTGTTGTTGTTGTTGTTGTTGTTGTTGTTGTTGTTGTTGTTGTTTATCTGGTGTAACAAAAAGTGATCCTCTACTGGTAACGAATGAAATACAGTATGCAATACAGCTTGTTACAAGTGTGGCTATATCAGAAATCCGTTTACTTATATCTTCTTAAGATATTCTGCCTTTCCACTTCTCCGCTTTTCACCCCATGCATAGAGATTTATAACTTCTACAATAATTCTATTTTTAGCAACCTCTGGAAAAGCTTAAGCAATGTGTGCGCTCTGATCAGCATAAAACATATCAGGTGCCAGATTCATTTCTCAATAGGTTGTTCCAATAAGAACAGCATGTTTTTGTGGAATCAATTTTCCCACTATTGTTGGCCAACCGTTTATTTCAGTTTACAACAGCAGGCAGGATCACACATATTTTGAAAACATTTGGATCATTTTAGGAACGAAAAAAACAACAACAACGAGGAATTTGTCTTTGATGAACTGTTGTGGGGCAAACATTTTTCAAAGGCTTGTATTTTACTCGTGTACACCATGTTTTCATTGGTGCAAAAATGTCTGCCAAAACTCCCCAGAAAGTCTTTGCAAGGGCAACCACTCTGTTCGCCTTGCATTTATCCGAAAACGGTTTATGGCTATCAAAAAATGATCCACCACACAGGCACAGGCCGCCCTCCTGAGTCGCTGACCATAGGAGATGAATTTTTACCACTTATGGCAACCCGAGCACTTGAGCACGACCTTTGTGTACTTGGTGGCTATTTTTCAGAAATTATGAGACAACGTCTTTTTCATCGCAGTCTAACTGTTTCCTCAAGGTTTCCAATAAAACTTTCAAAAATATTAAAAGACAAGCCATCAGGCCATCTCCCCCTCTTTCTCCCTCCCTCCCCCCCCCTCTCTCTCTCTCTCTCTCTCTCTCTCTCTCTTTTAATTGAATTTGTTTACTGTGCGGTAAACAAGCAGTCACAGAATTAAATCTCATTTTTCTGGAGACAGAAAATTTTCAGGAAATATATGAAATTTTGTCAAAGTAGGTCAGACCTGTATGGTGAGATGAGATTGTTTACCTGGACAGTGTGAGTGCCGAGCTGATTGTCGACAACTGTCTGAGAGCGAGGACAATTAGGAAGGGAGGAAAGAGATATGAAGTCAATATTATTCTTTGTTGTTGTTTTGTTTTGTTTTGTTCATGGTATGCACCCTGCCATATTAAGAAGACTGTTCCTGTAATGTTTCAGAAAAAGAACACAAAGTACAAATTGCGGGTTTAAGGCTGAGGTTTTCCGAGGCGAAAATACAATAACGGCTTGACTACGCCAGAACAGAAATTGTGCAGCTGTGCCGTTGACATAAAGATGGCGTTAGAAGAGGTAACAGGAATAAAACTGAATCATAAAGTGTGCGGGAGAAAAACAGCAAAGGTCAGTTTTGAACAAGACTGAACTATGAGTGGTTGTCTCTGGTAACTCTTTCATCTGAGCCTGTCAGCAAGTGTGTAATTATGAAAATTGGCAGAATATAAGGACTGCAGATAAACACAGCTATTCAAAAACCAGGAATATCAACTGCGTGCATCTCAATTTTTATAGCGCAGAAATTGGCATTCCGTTTTCTCCCCTGCACCCTTCAAACTATGACTAAAATCAATACCAGAACAAAGGGGAAGTAACCACAAACTCCAGTTTTACTCAAACCTAGACTCTGATCATTGATGACCGTCTTCAACCTCTCCCCTCATTACAGGAGCATCGCCAGCCTCTCGTTCACTGACAAAAAAAAAAAAACAGAGTCTGACCACTCGTTTGTCTTCTAGACAGACATTGACAGCGAAATTGTCTGTTTTCTGTTCATGATCCATTTCACTGTTTGACGGTTGGAAGTCATTATGGCCGAGAGGAATGTGAGAGGCAAACTAAATGAAGGCCTGTTGTGTTTTTCATTTCATTTCCGAAGCTATTGTTCTGTTTCTCCCGTCTTTTCTGTCTTACAGCTCATCTAAATACACCGATACTCGTAAAGATACTGAGTGCGAGCGACCAACTGATGAACTGACGTAAAGGCAGAGTTGAATTTTATTTTATGCCTTGGTAGGACAAGGCGCCATGCACAAGACTTATGGATACGACTCTTTTTCTCTCACTCTCTCTCTCTCTCTTTCTCTCTCTCTCTTTCTCTCTTTCTCTCTTTCTCTCATTCTCTCTTTCTCTCTCTCTCTCTTTCTTTCCCTCTCTCTCTCTCTCTCTCCATTTCTCTTTCAGCCACTTATGTTTTTCACTAAAACACGCCCTAATTCTTCGTTCTCATTCTCTAACATACTTTCTCTCTCTCCCTTTCTCCTCACTTTCTCATTCTCTTCCTATCTCTATACCTCTTCTACTGTTTTATGCTTTTCTCTCTTTTTCTCTCTCTCGCCCTCCCCCTCCCTCTCCCTCTTCTCTCTCTCTGTTTTCTTCTTCTTCTCTCTCTCCTCTTCTCTCTTTGTTTTCTTCTTCTTCTTCTTCTTCTTTCTCTCTCTTTCTCTCTCTCTCTCTCTCTCTCTCTCTCTCTCTCCCACTCTGTCTGAGATTTCTGATATTTTTTGCCCTGCCTGGAAGACTCCGTCATATGATGTATCGATACTTTCTCATATCCCACTCCCTAACCCATTCCGATACCAAAGTTCAACTTTCACTAGAGCCACAGATGTGGAGGATTGTTGATTAAATGAAACCAGACAACTGACTTTTAATCTTCCTCAGACTGATGGGCGAGAATAAAGGCAAGAAATTTAAGAATAAAAATGTAAGATGATACTAATTACTTCCCCTGTGGGCGCCAAGTAAAAATGGTTCCAGAGCTACCACATGTGGCTTGAAAAATTAGTACTAATGACTTAGACTTCCAGTCTACCAACTTGACTATTTTTTGTAAACAAAACAAGCTATTTGCGGGAAATGAAAAACATTTTAGAGATTGAATTGTCAGTTTGAGCTCATTCATAATATTTATGGCACTGGCCTTTTTCAGTAATTAAAGGAAAACATCAGGTTTCCTCAGTCGGGAATTAACATCGGGTGTCTATTTTTTCACTTTGAACCGATTCATATCTATCTTCCAAAACTGTTGCCTTTTTCATAAGAGACGCCATTTTGGTGGAATGTGAGCCTTGTTTTCGGATGACCCTTAGTGAGATATCCGCTTCACGGACTCGAAAAGTTCTGAACGTATTCGTATGGAATTTGGCACACAAAATTGCTGCATAAAGACCTATGCTACAACTTATACAAAGCCCTCCCCCCCCCCCCAAAAAAATATATAACTATAACTATATTTCATTTTGTTCTAAAAAGGCGATAATAACTGAATAAAAAAACGTCTCGAGAGTGTTTCATCTGGATTGTACGTTCGATGGAATGACTCGTTCAAAACACCAAACAGGTTTTCTTTGAGTAACATTCAGTGTAATCATCCAAAACACCAACACTGAGGTGCGCACACTTGCCATAGACTTTGAATGGCGGGGGGGGGGGGGCATCGGTTTGGCCTATTCCTTTTTTTAAGAAAATCTCCCACGAAATCTGCGAGTTCCCTCTCGTAAACTAAACGAATATACATAATAATTAAAAAGGGGGAAAAAAAGCAATGCTGCTCCACGACATCATGGCAGGCTTTCGTGGTGAGAAAAGACCACAGCAACGAAATGGCAATCATCAGGCTGAAATAATTCATTATTCGACCGAGCAAAAACCTGGGAATCCCCGAAGGAGTGTTTGTACCCCTTGCCAAAAATAGAACACACTGATATCTGTTACCGCTCCATCACGAGATCTGAAAATAGTTGTCACCGGTCCCGTTTTTTGTTTTTTTTTTATATGTCACTGGCAGGCTGAGGTTCTCCGGTTAGGCCGTAGCCACAGTAGGCTACATCTGTGTCAAACTTTCGCACTGTAGCCGCACGTAGTCACGTTGCGAGTTCGCAAGACGCAAAATAGCGCAGGCGGGTGTAACAAAAAAAGAAAAAAAGGTGAGCTGACACGCTAGCTGGCCACGTGATCAAACCCGGACGCACTGCAGCTCGCGGCAATGAAACGAGTTTGGCCTGTAACATGCGGCTCCAGTGCGAGAGTTAGACACAGACACGGGCGCACTGTGGCTTCGGCCTTAATATGGCTTACCGACAATGGAGTCCGGGCACGCCAAGCTTGCCATCTTCGAGCTTTGAACTTCAAGCTCGGGTAATGTTGGTAGTCTGAGACTCAGGCATTTCATTAAGTCTGTCGATCATTCAATCAATCCTGTCAATCATTCAATCAAGGCCGTCGGATTCAGTAAAACCCTTTTGCCCTTCAACCAAGCTGTCGATAACTCAATCAATGCCTGTCAAACATTCAATCAAGTCGGTCAATCATTCAATCAAACCTGCCAATCATGTGATCAGCCTGTCAATCATTCAATCAATCCTGTCAATCATTCAATCAAGGCCGTCGGATTCAATAAAACTCTCTAGCCCTTCAACCAAGCCTGTCAATCATTCAACCGAGCCTGTTAATCATTCAATCAAGCTTGCATATCCTTCAATCAGTCCTGTCAGCTACTCACAATTGAGCCGATCAATGATTCAGTCGATCCTGTCAATCATTCAATCAAGACTCCCAGCCATTCACAATCAAGTCTGATATGATATAATTGCTCAGAGAAGGATGTACAGTAACTTACTATCTATATAGATCACAGTAAGGCAGACCTATGGGAGGAAGGGGGCTACAAGGAAAGGGACTAGGGGAGGGGGGGGCACCAAAACGACCTATATAAGCACCTAAATAGGGCCGTAATTGGAGGAACTCTATGGTGATTAATTCATAGGGCACGTGCCGTAGTAGGCCAATTAACCCATAAAATGCATGCCGTAATTACGACCACAGCATTGATTTCCTGCTGTGGTCCGCACGTAGACAAAGTAAGTATATTAGCAATGACGGGCATTAGACTGGAGGTAGGTGGTGTTAGAGATGGTGATAATGTAGGTGGTTATTCAGGGCAATCATAGTGGTAATAATAGGCTAATTGCTGGGTGAATCAAGCGCTGGTGACACAAGAGTTGTTGAAATAATATTTGTCTACGACTGTCGTGCTAGGGTACGAGTCATTGAAAACGGGGTACACGTAGTACAAAAGGGTTTGATAGCGGCAGCAGTTGTAGTAGTAGTAATAGTAATGTAATGATAGTAGTAGTAGCAGTGGTGGCAGAGATAGTTGTTGAGGTAATAGTAGAATCTCAAAACATAATCGCAGCGTCTTTTCAAATAGCAGTTTTCAGAGGAGGAGCTGAAGGCGCGAGAGTATGTGTGTTGGAAAGGGTAATAAATAAGGCCGTGGCTACACTCCGGTCCCGGACTGTCACTAGAGTTATACCAAATAATGAAACAATCCCTCTGGCTTAAAACCTGCTGGGACCCTCGACCAGCGCACTAACATGTAGGTCCGACGAGTGGGTGACGGTCCTCCCTCACGCTAACATGTATGAGAAACTCGACCAGCACAAGTCCACCCTAACGCTAACATGTATATCCGATAAGCGGGACTGACGTATAGTCAATTAGCTATTTATCCGGGGGGACTGGAGTATCGTCACTTCGTTTAAATAAATGAAGACTCCAGAGGAAAAATCCGATGTCACATTTTCTACAAAGGGAGAAAAACAGAAATTAAAGTTTAGAAGTTTATAGTTTTTCACAGTACACACTTTCAAAAGCTCTCGTTTTAGTGGAATTTACCTGGTTTTTCCGGACGTCGGGGCAATAACTCATTTTTCATAAAAATATGACTTATCTGATTTTTCCGCTGGCAGCCTCATATGTATTTGTAGACATAGTTATAGAAATTGTATTTGTACAGAAATTATTGATAAGTGAAAGAATCATCAATCCCTCACCCCCTCCCCCCTCCCGCCCGCACCTGCCAACCTCAATGTTTGATAACTTATATATATATATAACTGCCTTTTGCCTAGCTGACGTAAGGACATCTATAACCGTGCTGGCCACAAGGTAGTCGTGACCGTACTAATGAAAAGTTGAATCCATATCCAAATCCACACCTAACCTCAAATTCCCCCTTTTCCTCTCCCCACGCTTTTCTTTGAGTGACATTCAGTTAAATAATCCAAAATACAAACATTATGTGCGCACGCCTGCCATACTCTTTACGTCGCAGGACACTGTTGGTTTGACCTATCTTTAGGAACATCTGTTAAAATGGTTACCTTACTATAGTCGGTGAAAGTGGTTGTCAAACTAAGAAAGTCCTAACAGATACCCGACCTGTATGCTATGCACGAAGCCGAGAACGTTTATCAGTGTCTTTCCTGGGTCTGTCGCAGTAATAATAATAGATTGTAAAGCGCTTAGAGTCCGTCTTTATTTACGGAAATAAGTGCCATATAAATAATCTCTTTATTGTTATTAATTTGTTGTCATTTCTATATGTAGCCCTATACATATTTTATGTACACTCATTTGTAATAAGCTCTATCACATTTGTACCAGTTTTTGTAGATGGTTGCAATTTCGCAAAAGCTGCTCAGCGATAGCCAAAGATAAATAGGAATAGCTTGATAAAAATAAACTCTTATCAATAGAGCTTGAATGAGGAGAGAATGGTCGTGCCAGTAACATAAATAACTGATGCAGGAAAGAGGATTGGGGACAGATCGATAGAGATAAATATGTTTTTCGATCAACAGACTGACACCAGAATGAATATACTAAAACTAATCTGCTTTCTAGAGTGATTTGCTATCAGCACACGTTCAATAAAATATTGCAGATTACTTCATGAATAACAAATCACACAAAACATGCAAAATACTGCAACTATGACGTTTCTAATTGAATGACATTTCTATCTCATAAGAAATAATAATAATAGTAACAATTGTGTAGGTCTTTGGAGTATGAGATGAATATAAATACGTGTAAATGCTGTCTAAAAATCATTTTTTTTTTTATGCTATAAACTTCCAGTATAATATGTAAATAAAATGTAAAAATTATCGTCTTTGAAATATACGGTCACTAAAGATTATTGTGTCCAGAAATCATCAATAGAAATTTTTAAAAATGAATAAATCAACCTTTCAAACAGAAAGTGATTTTCATGCTGTCATAATAATTGTAACAATAATTAATGAGCTGTCTGAAATGTTAGATCCATTACAGATATATTACACCAGAAGAAAAACATTAAAAATTGGAACAGATCTCAAACTATACCGACGAACTTTAAAAACGCAACACTTGAAAATGATTCTTGTTGCGTTTCTGAAGTCCATCAGTATATAT
>JBCAUA010037879.1:0-12049 GCA_038406235.1 Peronia verruculata | reverse complement strand
AGATAGATAGATAGATAGATAGATAGATAGATAGATAGATAGATAGATAGATAGATAGATAGATAGATAGATATGTTGGCATGCATTCCACAAAAATAGTGTAAATCTCAAAACCAGTTTAAGTAGCCCTATCATGTTGCCCAGGGTAAAGTTAAGTTAACATGGAATCTTATCTTGAAATGCTAATTGACTGCTGATGAAGATACTTACTACCAACTGAAATTTTCCTCAGTGAGAGCTAACAGCCATCTATGACATTGCGTCTTCCGCGTACTATTAACTTAGCAAATCACTGACAAAATATTTCGGAAACAAACATGGATCTTAGACTCACAAACTTCTATGCAAACATTTGAAAATAATAATAATAATAATAGAGCATAGTCAATACTTTTTTTTTCCTTTTATTTATGAAACTAACATGCATCTTAAACTTATGAAATTCTATGTGAACGTTTAAGAAAATAAATAAATAACTATGCCAACTTAAATAATAAGCTGTGCTCAAGACTTTTTTTCCCCCGCGGTTTTGCACATCTATAATTACCCAGATCGGATAGCGCCAACTCCGAGAAATGACATCCTTCATAAACATGAAATGTTTTCACGAAAATATCTAGTCTGGCGTTAGCTCAATCAAAATAGTTTTTTTTTTTTTTTTTAAATACTTAGCTATAGACGTGGAGAAAAAGAGAACATTAAACCCGTCTCATATGAAAGAACAAACTACCAGGTTAATTATTTTGATTTATTTATTTTTTTTCCCCAAATGTATTTGAATTACCAAAATAAAAATTTAAAAAAAAAAAAAAGTGAAATGAATAGTTGATAGTGTGGGAAATAAATCTCTAACATTTTACTTTTTACGTAGGCGCTGTAGACCTCTAGCCATGACCGTGCTGATGTGCCGTTAAACCTGAATACAAGAACGATAACAGCCTTCAGATTTTACTCTCCGATTGAAAGGGGGGGGGGGCAGAAAATCGGGAGAATGAGGGGCGGAGAGAGAAGAGAGGTTCTAATAGATCTTGGAGAGTTGGCACATCACGATTTGGAAACATGCCTTTGCGTCAAACGCAGGAGGCTTTGTCTTTTTTCTTTTTTTTTTTTTTCTGTTGAGAATTTAAAAGAATCCCACATAGCTTTGCTAGTTTCAATCACGCAAAGGCATTATTTTGAAGACTCCAGTGGAAAAACCAAATAAGTCACATTTTCTACAAAGGGAGAAAAACAGAAATTAAAGTTTAGAAGTCTATAGTTTTTCACGGTATACCATTTTAAAAACTCTCTTTTTAGCGAATATTGCCTGGTTTTTCCCGAATTAGTATTGTGGTTGACACATCTTAGCGTGGTGCTTTATATCGTCATGGGAATAACTTATTTTCTCACAAAAATGTGAGTTATCTGGTTTTTCCACTGGAATCTTGAAATGTTTTCATCTTGTTTCTCCCTCTCACCGCTGTCTGGAACCTCCTTTGTGGCTGTCCTGTCGTCGATCTCTCAACAGTCTGTGAGATTTCCGTGACTTTGAAGGTGGATGGGCCTCGAAGCTGTTAAGTATTGGCTGGCAACGTCAAGTAAAAATCCCTACAGCCAAACATGACAATTCTCTCCTTTCACTTTTACCCAAGCCAGTCCTCTCCGCTCTCCACACTTTTCTTAGCTCCAGCCTTCCTTTTTCACACTCTCTCCCACCCTTCCCTTTCTCTACCCTCTGTCTATCCCATTTCTCTTCTTCCGTCATCCTCCACCCACTCTCTCTCTCTCCGTCTCTGTGTGTCTGTCTCATTCTCTCTGTCTCTGTCTGTCTGTCTGTCTCCCTCTCTCTCTGTCTCATTCTCTCTGTCTCTGTCTGTCTGTTTGTCTGTCTGTCTCTCTCTCTCTCTTTCTCTCATGCTAACCCTCATGCCAACCTTGTTCAAATTACGACTGTAAAAAAAAGAGACTCGAAACCTGTAACGTTTTCTTTTTCCTTTCCTTTTTCGTCCGCCTCGCTCTAGGTGAAGGAAAAAAAAGGATTACCAACAGGATTAACTCTGTTACAATAACCTTGTCTAAGTTGTTCCACAGGATATCTGGATGGATAATTGTCTGATTGACCCACGGGGATGCTGACAACCTGTGCCGCGATCCGACATGAACATATCAAAAAAAAAAAAAGCTGAGATTTAACAGAACTGAAAAGCTTATGCTTGCATAAATTGATTGATGGGCGGCGCTGTGGCTCTGTGGTTTAGCGTCTGCTTCGGGGTGAAACAACTCACGTCGGTGAGGTTGCGGGTTCTGACCGAATCGCGGGTCCTCTCATCGAGGGATAGAAAGACACGAAGATTGAAAGACCTGCATTTTTTTCAGTGCCTCAACGGTCCCCTGGCTTTTTCTGGGTAGGGCAGCCCGATGTCTAGCCCTCCCAGATAAGGCCGAATATATTTCGGAGGTGCCATGTGTATGTTACAATCTTTACAGAACCCTTGGCAAATCAAAGTCAATGGAAGAGTAGGTTCAGTGCCGCTGTCCCGGCAAAATTTCCAAATTCCAAATTTCTACCCACAGCAAAATTCTCAGCAAAAACAGACAACCTCTTATGAAAGCTAAGATAATCCTATTTTCGTAGGAAAAGGCTTAAGAGAAAAAAAAAATGATTGATTTCCAAACAATATACTCCCTCTGTCCATATTTTCTTGAAAAGATGCCTCCGATCCTGGCTTCATGGAATTGACAATACACAGCCGTGCTTAAGAATCTTCAAAAAACAAACAAACAAACAAACCGGGGAGTTAGAGATCTTTTTCTTATCCTGTTGCATCCCGTTTTCCCTTGAAGAAGAGATCCACTGTTTATTTTAGATCAAACTGTCAAAGCCTGCAGTTTCGGGCAATTCCATACGTGTCTCCAGCAAACAGAACAATTCTTAAGGGGTCTCTCTACTTTGATGTCGCTAATTTGGATGCGAACACATCCGCCTGTTATAATTCCATTGATCCGTTATAGAAACATAGGCAGTTCAAAATCAATGGAAGAGTAGGCTAAGTGCCGTTGTCCAGGTAAAATTTCCAAATTCCAATTTTCGACCCCCAAATTTCCTCAGCAAAACTTGGCAACTTCTAAAAGCCGAGATAATCCTACTCTCCTAGGATTGAAAGGTTAAAAGAAAAGCAAACAATTCCTGCATAGCGAAAAAAGACTTTCCCACCAATTCATTATTTATCAATTTCTAACATGAGTTCTTCTCTCCCTTATTCATCTACAGCCCAGAGTTACCTTATCTAATACACGTCTAGAAACAGCTTCAGAATATGAAAAGCGACAACACGTTGGATGTTTTATGATTTTACAGGGCAGGTTTTTAAAGCAGATACATTCACTGTCAGCCCAGTGGTCGTATTGTAGTAATAAGCTTCTACTGTCTCTTGAGACAAAGGCTGCGTCCTGTTTAGCCACTCGCTCAACACCAGCTGGGAGTGCAATCTGTGACTCAGTTTTAACGACACGTCAGCACGATGACGGCTATATTGTGCCAAACACGGTGATACGTTTACACGTCAAGACGAGAGTGGAGAGAAAGAGGACCAAATACAGGAGCAAAGAGAGAGAGAAGAGATGATCTTTGGAAGACATCCCACCCACCGCGGGCTTTCACCGCCTGCAGGTGGTTATGGTTTTTTATATAATAAGCTTTTCAACCTCCTGTAGTGGTGGTTATCTCAGCTGTCCACAATCGTGGTAAAAAAATGACATGTCCAAGGTACCTCCCGTGCCAGGTAAGCCAGCAGGTGGGCGCAAAGAACCTACTTATAAAACCCGGACCCTCACGCGAATTCAATCCCTACCTGGCAGTCTTTGCCACAGTTTGAAGACAACGTTTGGAGACGTAATGACTTCATCGATTTGTTTCTAATTAAGGTAAGGTTATCTTTGGTAAGTTTAAATATTACCACTTTGTTGTAAAAGCTGTTTGGGTTTCTAAGAGGGTTAGGATAGCCAGTAAAGAGAAGGAGACAAAGGGAAAAGAACAACAGATGACCAGTGTTTCATGGTTTCAAGGTTTCGAACCACGGAGTTAGTCTTTAGCCCACCTAAAACAGATCAGAAGGAACAGCCATCTTTGTTCAAAGCAGTGGCTTAAAAACAGTAACTTCAATAAACAAACACACAGAAATAAACAAACAAACAAGCAAAAACACATTGAAGTTTGCCTGTTAAAAAGTATCTATCGAAGCAATGTTTTCAATGTTGTCTCGTAACAACTTTTTCAACATTAATCGAAACAACATTTTCAGCATTATGTCGGGATAACGTTTTCAACATTTTCTTGAAACAACCTTTTGAACATGTATCATTCCCCCAAAACAACGTTTTCATCATGATCTGGGGACAACGTTTCGGGGATTATTTGAAGAACTTGTCCACCGTTACCTCGACATAAGGTTTTCAAGGAAAAGATGTAGTGTCTGCTTACGTAAGAAATTCTACTGGACAGCTCTTGCTCATCAATATGGCTTCCTGTCTCTGTAATCAGACTAGCCGATCCGCAAGCGAGTCTGTTTCAGCGAATACACTTGTAGGTGGATGGAGATAAGGAGAAATTTTGTTTTTCTGGGTGCTTTAGAGTTTGATTAACCTGTTGAACCCTACAGCCAGGCACATAGGGAAAATTCCCCTCAGGCTGGTAGACCGGGGATTTATGACACACTAGTTCCAGTTATCAGCGTCCACTACAGTTAAATAAAAAAAAAAAAAGAAATAGATCTATGTGTTATGTCGCTTTGAGGTAAGGACACCTAGGACTATGGTGATTGCAAATGTCTGCACCTATGATGGCATGTGTTTACAATAGATATTGAACATGAAATGAGAAATGTGCGTTCTCGGCCCAGAAGCTCAGGGACAGGGGTTTTTCATCCACTGGTGACCAGGGTTCAAAGGGTTAACTATGATTCTGAATATAGTGTGGGTTCTCTTTCCCATTAACATAGTTATCGCAACTTTCTTGTCTGTCAATTGTCTGGGCGGCAAAACCGAATTGTCCTGTGAAAAAAAAAAAAAAGTGTATGTGACGCCGCCCGTCGAGTCCATAGATAACTCGGTGAGCCCGATTCGAGATAATCGTGAAAAAAACGTCAGTAAGGTCGACTTTTGTTGATTTTCGAATTTTGGTTTCAAATTGGACATAAACCATTTAACTTTGTTCCTACCAAGTGGTGTCACTTTGGTGCATTTTGAAGCGACTTTTTCAGGACACCTTCGATCTGGCAGGGCGAAATTTTTGCCAAAAACAGAAAATGGAAAGGCAATGTTTTCCGTGTTTTCCCCCTACCTCTTTCAGTAAGCGAATGGTTCAGCCCCAACAGAAGTGAATAGAAGTGAACTACTTTCATTATATTAATGTAGAAATTGTATATTTCAACTCTCTTTGTAAGACTCCTCCCTCCCGTCCCCTTCCTTCTCATGTTGTGATCATGTAAACATTTAGGGCATTTAAACAAATTTTAGGTTGTAGACGCCAGAAGATGACATTTTGTAGTGTTATACGTTATTTTTAGTTCTGAACCGCTAAGCAAAATTGAAGTATGTCGTGCAATTAGATACTAATTAACTTCGAAATACAGCGTTGCCACCAGTATCTTCATTACTTCAGCATCTGATTTGAACTAATGACCTGAGGAACATCTAATGGAGTGGCCGTAAGCTTGAGAAAAGAATATAAGAGACAATTTCAGATCAAATGATGACGACGTGATTTTTTCAGCCTATCCACTCTGTGATGTTGCAAGTCCATTTTTCCCTCCTCTTGGCTTGCCTTTTTCCAGACCCACTTTTTCCACGCAGAGTAGATCTAATTATCGCCCAGCCGGCACATCTAGTAATGCCATCATGCCAGCTTACTTTGGAAGACATACCTATGCCTCTATTTCTTTCTTAGCTTAACCCAAAAGATTATTAAACTTAAAATCGTCCTATAATTTTATGATGGCGATATATTTTAAACTGCTTTGATTACCCCAAAAGTGGAAATAACTTAAAATAGTCTTGTAAACAGTGACAAATATCTTTGTTGTGTGCTAAAGAAGCCGAAAGAAGACTCAGAAATAAGGCAATAATGACCTGTTCTCTTCAGTCACGCCAGAGGGGCAGAGCAGTTTATAGGAACACGACAAAAGAACAACAGTGCCCACAAGTCTTGCCCAGAGGGCCCAAAATTTGTCTCCTGCCCCCCCCCCCCCCCACCTCACCCCTTCCTACCCCACTTTCCGTCCCGCCCCCAGCCTTACTATTTCCTCAACTGTCTCGGCCAACAAATGGCCAACGACAAAGGAGATGATCGATCTCACTGCGAGCAGGTCCGGGCCTGAAGCCGGTGGGTGGCGTTTTATGAGCACAAAAATCCAGTTTTCTTTATGGCAGGGAACAGCTACGGGAGGGGGGGGGGCAAACCGCAGAATTAATTATGGCACCTGGAAAGGTCGGCCAGGCGGATGTCACAGTTGCTGTATCTGGAAGCTCCTAAGGTTTGGCTAGGTTCGCCCCAGGAGTGGCGAGGAACTAGGGACTACGTGACATTGGTGACATTCTCGTGTCTTTTTCCATTTTAGTCACCCCCCCCCCCCCCCCGCCCCCGTTCACTCCAACCTGGCTATACATAGTCTCTGTCTCACTCTTAATTTGTCTGAGAAGACCCGCACAGATCTTTTCTCTTGTGGTCATGTTCATTATTTTTTAATGACCTGGTCTACTTCTTTCTCATTTTTGTTTTTCATTTTCTTTTGCTCATCTGTAATTTGTGAAGTGGTTTCTCTCCTATAGACTGTCTTGTAGATTTGCCTTCTCCTGATGCAAATGATCATCGTCTTGATTGTCTTGGGCTGATATATAATTATTTCTCATTGATCTTCCTTCACGTTTCTCTCTTATCTGGGTTCTCCTGTGAGGTTGTTCGCTTTGGATATATGTGGGTGTCATCTTTATAGTCCTCCATCAGCTTATATAAATCTCTCTCATCTTCATTTCTTTTCCTATCTATAACTGTTTTTTTTTCTTTTTTTCTATCGTGCAAGTGGTCATTATCATCAAGGTCGGCGTATGGCCCTTACTCAACTTACTGACACTTTTTTCTTCGTTGATTCTCTCTTCTTTGGTAATCGTCATTATCGTTTTCTGTCATATCGCTAGAGTTATGTTTGTTCATCAGAATACATTTTTCTGGCCACAAACGACCACCTCCCTCGCAATCTTCATAATGTAATATAATATTTTGTCTTATCGTTTCGTTCATACCTTTTCTCTTCTGTATCCTTATTCATTTTCTGATGTTTTCTTTCCTCAGTCCAAAGATCTCCTTGGTAACTGCATGTCTTTCATGGAAATTCTCTTGGTTTTCCATCTGAAATATTTTTAAAGTTTTTCCACTTGTCCATTATACTTGAAATTTAGTAGTAAGATATCAAGTTACAGTGGTGTCAAAGTTGGTAACTGCATGTCTTTCATGGAAATTCTCTTGGTTTTCCATCTGACATTTTTTTTTTTTTAAGTGTTTCCACTTGTCCATTATACTTGAAATTTAGTAGTGAGATATCAAATTACAGTGGTGTCTTACTGCCATCAAATCCCCTTTACATGTCCATCCGGGAAAAGTAAAGACAATAATTCACCATTGTGGTTTGCCTTTCAATCCTGAATGTTTTAGCAATTTAAATTTTGTAATCCCTCAACCACGATATCCGACAACAAATAGTCACCGGTCCCATGCATTTTTTTTTTTTCTCATGTGAATGGCAGTGAACAATTCGGTGTAGTTAAATGGGGATTCCAGCCTTGATCGGAACAAATCCTTTTCTCATCGTAAATCCATTATCCTATTGTCACCGCAAACAAAACATGCCCGATAAACTTTGATGATCACATGGAGACAGGAGAAAGGGAAGATTGTCGCAAAAGTAGTCTGAGGTTGAATAAAATGGGAACAAGAAACAGAGTCAAATAGACCAGAATGCAACTGAACAGACCCAAACACAAAATAAAACAAAATATCATAATATAAATACAACATAACATATATAAAAAATAGAATCGAATAAATCAATTCAGATAAAAATTACATAAAATAATAATAATAATAATAATAATAATAATAATACCATAAAAAATGAAATAAAGTAAATTCCACAGACCAAACTGGGACCTACTCGTGTTAACAAGTGCCCGCCCACTCCCCGTCTTTCCTGTTGCTATGATCAGTCTGCAAAACTGTGCCAAACTTAGTCATTCCTTGCACTCGACCGTAATCCTTGTCTTGCTCAGAGCCCTCTTAAGCGAACCTGCACTCGACAGACGAGCGATCCTCACACAGCTATCCGACAGTTCCAGATAGCCATGTAAAGATTTATACGTGAATACGTGTTCGCGGTGATATGGGAAATGACCTCTGTCACGGCTTCAGGCAGGCCAGGAGAGGACGTACGTAGGTCGGTCCTGGAAGAAAATTTCATTCTCTTTAATCTGGGAAATGGATGCCTGGCTGGAGAAAACTCAGAAAAAAGTGAAAAAGGCGAGAACGTCGACTGAGCAAAGTTGAAATGATGATATTGCTCTCTTCTCTGGGGAAGCTTCACCACATGATAACGTTTCTATGTCTCGGCAAAAAACGGCGTGAATGCTCATGTATATTATACAGATGCAAAATTAAATCTCACTGTTAATCCATGAAAAGTGGCACTTCTTGAAAGTTTCTGTCGCATCAATAGTCCAAACCCGAACGATACTACAACAGCATCTAAGACGACGTCTTTTAGGGATTCTATAAAATACGGTATATTGCAAATGAGACGCAACGCGATGAAGCCGGGCGCTCGTCAAACTAAGGTAGAGAAATTCCGTGTTTGTCATCAGGGATGAATTTTGAACAGAACGCGCTTATGAGTTATAAAAGGGTATCAAAATGTAGTAGTAAAGCAACTCCATGAAAAAGTGTTCTTGACGGCAGTCCTCCCTAGACCTCTAACGAATCCGCGAAGGAATACAGCCGTAATGTAATCATAAGAAAGTAATAATAGGAAGTATTTATATTCCGCTTATCCCCCGCACAGTGCAGGCTCTAAGCGCTTCACATTCTATCCCACCAGACCCAAAGAAGACACTCATAAACATTCTCAGATTCCTGGGAAGGATACAAGGTGGTTAGGCGCTCAAATCCTTATCAGTCGAACAATATCAATCACTGTCTATAGTCGGGTACCCATTCAAGCCTGGGTGAAGTCAGGCAATCTAGGCAATAGGCAAAACTACAACGTTTTTGTACACAACATAAGCTATTTCATACATCCGGTTTTCTCTCCAACAATGATAACACTATTCCATGTTATTGTTGCAGTAAGCACTGTTATTGTGAAGAAGAAAGGAGAAGAAAAGAGTGAGAACCACCATGGTACAATACTTGGGGAGAATCAAGGGTTTCCAGTTCTTTGGCTTGTAACAACGACTGTCTGGAAAAAATCCTCTTATATGTGTTGGGTTGTGTTAGCGTTTAACGACACATCAGCAGGATTACGGTTATATTGTACCAAACATGGTAAGATACGTGTACACGTCAAGAAGAAGAAAGGAAAGAAAGTGGGACAGCAGACAGGAGCAAGGAGACAGACAGAGAGAGAGAGAGAGAGAGAAAATGTCTCCCCTAGAATCCTGTTACTTGGAAGGAGAGCTTGGAGTGGTCTTAGTGAAGCCCATATCGCTGGCAGGCGTGTATTGTAGCTGACATAAAAGCCATAAAGAGCTTTTTTCCGAAAGAAAAGGAAGAAAAAAATCCTATTTCAACCAAGATATCCTATTGCAACGACAAGATTTAAAGAATGGAATGCCGCAGATTGCTATAATATTTGTGATGTAGTCGGTTTTAACCATACAACCCAGACGCATGCAATGAGATATCGAACTTCCGCTTGGCTCACTATGGCAATCTGGAGGAATTAGCAGTAGAAGTATGGGGATGATAAGGAAAATTGGGGATAAAAGAAAACTACGGACTCTGGGATTGATGTTCTATTTCAGAAACCAGCTGTAACAGATAACTGTTTTGCTTTGCTGGCTTTTCTTGAGAGGACATCACCTTGAAACTCTACACTACTATCATTCTCGTGATAAACAAATGTTGTTCGATTACGGTACAAGAGACAGTAGTCAATTATTTCTTTTTCTCTCTGTCCTCTATTCTAATCACCAGTCGCTGCATTGAAATAACAGTGTCCACTCAACCAAGTTTTGACAAAATGGTCTGCAAAGTTTAGGCACGTTATCCCATTTTTTTTTTTTTTTAACTAGTACCACTAACTTCATCTGTTTATAACAGGCAAAATTGGAATTCTTACACGCTTAAGACTCACATAGAAGAAAAAAAACCCACTAAAATATGTATGGAACATGTTTAACTACATTTTATTAAAAAAATGACTTACGACCTTGTTATTCCAAGGCAGCGTAATGCGATGATAAGCAGACCAATTCATTTTCTGCTATTGACAAGCCAGACCATAGGTATTTTGTCCACTCAATGACATAGTCTGCGTTTGTCTTCCATTGCGCTCTGAGGTTTGACAAGGAATCCTGGTTCTCTCTAGGTTGCCACAATTTTTCACGAGCCACAGATTATATTAAACAGCATCTGTTTTGATTTGCTGGCTTGAGTTTGTGAGACCTTGTGTCAAAGATTAAGCGCGTTTCTGGTAACAGCATTGAATCTGCTAAGGGATTTTGGTTTCAAGAATCACATATTCTAATCTCTCCTTAAGGTCCCAGAGGTCAAAAGCGGTAGTCAGGCAGCAAATATTACGCTTCTTTATCATATAGTTTTCATTATGCAGTTTTTGCATCATCCAGGCGTTATCCTCTGTGTATTGCGTATTTAATAAAAACATTAATACTTATCACATGTTGCCTGAGGTGTTTCTGTGCTGAGAAAATGATAATAGTCTGTTTCCCTGATGTCCTTTTACCTTTTCCTGAGTTATAATCGACTTTTCGTAACTGTTTTTCTTTTCATAACGTGCCATGATTGAGCACACTGTTATTATTTGTAGCATCTGTATTCCTATCTATATATCTGGAACCCTCCCTCACAGGGACTAGAGATATTTAAGTAGATTCTCTGCTCCCACCTGCAGGCGGTGAAAGCCCGCCATCGGTGGGATGTCTCCCATGGAAGGCCATCCTCGACATTACAGAGGTAACACCTGTTCTCTTTCCTTGCTCCTCTCTTCTTCTTGACGTGTATACGTATCTTACCGTATTTGACACAATATAGCCGTGATCGTGCTGATCTGTCGTTAAACTCCAACATACACACACACACACACACACACACACACACACACACACAATCTGAAACCTCAGTGACATAGTTTCTCCCACCTAGTTACTTTCTATATTCCCCTTTTTCTATGTCATTTTTAAAGAAAGAAATTAATTGTTGTGACTAATGGACCCTCTTTGCTCCCTTGTAATACATCGTTTTCGCTTCCATTGGCTAGATCAGTGGCTATTCTGTTCAGACAGCATATTTACGGACAACTTGCGATTCCTCATCATTTCAGAGTTCAGAACTCATTATGTTATTTCGTCTGGGTCAGCTTTTTTTTTTTTTATTATTGGAAAAAGACAAACAAGATAGCCATTAGAATTTCCCATCCACATGGCAGACACTGCTTCGTTTCCAAAGAAACATCGTCCTTAACAACAGAGATAGCCAGTGAGATAGTCCCGCCATCGAGATAATGACTTCTCTGCTCTTGGTTTTTCCAGGTATCATAGTTTGTGAATGTAACCATAAAGGATAAAAACAGGCTATCTGACAATGCCGGAGCTGGTATTTACTTTGCTGTCTGTTTGAGCTCTCTGAAGGTTCAACAATCCTTTTTTTTTTTTTTTTCGTTCTTTCCGTCCGTCTTTTCAGTTTCTTTCCTTTCTCGTCATTCTCTTTCGTTTTATTTTTCTATTTTCTTTCGCACTTTACTGGCTTCCTTCTTCATTCTTTCTCTTTCTTTCGTTTTTTTTTTTTTTT
>JBCAUA010037868.1:1485-12049 GCA_038406235.1 Peronia verruculata | reverse complement strand
CTGTCATGATACAGATTGTCATCTGATCCCGGTAGAAGCTTGTGTTTTCCACCCATCTTCTTCGTGAACCTTTATTATAACATAATTACTTATGGTGAGAATTTTAGAGTGGGCCAGAAAATCAAATGTGAAACAATTGCTTTTCCTTTAATGGACTCATTTCTTTTATTACTTTAAAGTATACCTTTCTTTGCTTACGCGATTGATGTTTTATCTAACTAGGGCTATCACACCAACGTGGGCGAGAAAGGCACACAGTTAAGCGGTGGCCAGAAGCAAAGAGTGGCCATTGCGAGAGCTCTGCTTCGGAATCCCAGGATTTTGCTCCTGGACGAGGCCACTTCAGCCCTGGACACAGAGAGTGAAAAGGTCAGTTTCAAGAAGTAGTCTACACTCTGTTTGGTAATCCTTTTGTTTGTAGAATATGAGACAAAAACAATGCGATTAATTACTCTTCATTTCTTTGTGTTGCATCTGTTTTAATTAGAAATTAGTTTTTGAATCTATGAGACTTTTGGAATGTTTTGTACCAGAGACATGTGATAGATTGTTGATGTTTGTTAGTGTTAATGACATTGTTATATTTTAACATTTAAGAAGTAAAAACAAACAACAAGTGATCTGGTCCCAGTCCAGTTTTCTCAGAAAACTGTGTGTGTGCTTTGGTATTACATTCTTTGTGTTTGATTTTAATGAAACTATACTTTTGACGTATTCTATTTAAAATTCTTTTTTTTTGTTGTTGTTGTTGTTGTTTTGTAAGACGGTCAAAGATTAAATAGTAAAAGACTAGCACTGTAAACATGATGAGTATTAAAAAAAAAAAAAAAAATCAGGAAAAATCAAACTTTGTATCACATATATTATTTTTTCACTCCTGGCATGGAAAATCGTTGAATAATCTTTTCTTATTGTACTTAAGAACAGTGCCATTGTCCTACATTTTTTTATGCGTCATATTTCAATGGATTTCAGATTAATAAAACTATTGAATGTTTTGCACCCAGATTAATTGTATGGTTAGATCGCGTACACATCAATATTCCAATGTGTCTTATCTGATACCAAAGAGAAAAACTTTAGAGAGAGAGAGAGAAAAAAAAAGTGGTAAATAAAATGCGGATATTTTAGGGAAATAATCTGTCCTTTACGACAAATAGAGTGAAGCCTACACAATCGATCCACATTGGGTTGTTGAACTCTAAGTTTGATTTTGACTGTATGTAACATAACTCATGTATATCATGTGTATCTTTGTTTACTGCTTTGTTCTTAATAAATCAAAGCCAAGAAGAGCGTTAGACAGCTATGCTGTTGTTGCTTTCAGCATTGTAAAACTACGAGTTTCATTCCAGATTGTCCAAGAGGCGCTGGATAAGGCCCGCGCAGGCCGTACATGTATCACCATCGCTCACCGTCTATCCACGATCAGGGATGCAGACAAGATTGTGGTCATTCGAAATGGCGTGGCTGTGGAAGAGGGCACTCATGATGAACTGATGGCCAAGAAAAGTTATTACTACAAACTGCAATCTATGCAGTGAAACTGCCAACGGTCCTGAGATCCCTATATAAATATTGCTCTTATTTGAATCATCTGGATTACACATCTTTCTCTTTTCTTTCTTTGTTTTTATAGCATTCTGATCCATTATTTGTGTAGATATAGGACTATATCTAAGGAATGATGAACGAAGATCCTTCAGTGGAAACTGTGAAAGCTGTCCTTTTTCTTCCTTCGCCGTTTTTAATCTGGGATCATTAACAAATTTACATTTACTACAAAGCATTACCTTGCTGTATTCATTTCATATTATATTTTAGGTATATGGATGGCTGGGTGGACTGGAGAAAATGTTAACTTTCGTGTGTTGCTTTTTTTTTTTCTTCATTCTGAACTAGATGCATAAAATAGACTAACATGACTGTAACGTTATTCATTACGTACTTCAATACTTTATCAACCATACAGTTTTTGCTTTCACAACGTCCATGTCCACTAGTTACAATAGATGGCGTACAATGTGATAAATACGTAATCTTTATTATCTTAATCTTATCATAAATGTGAAACCTTAACTCAGGCTGCAGAATTACACGAATCTGATGGAGATGGAGATCCATTTTGTTGAGTTCTCCATGAGGTTAAGAAAAAGATCTAGTAGTGTTGGATTATTAGCAACAAACAATGCAGCTTTAAATAAAGTAACTGACCTATTCTGGTCGGCGTACCCAACTTGCGTCGTTTTGACATTCTGGTCACCGAGATCATATTTTCGTAACTATTTACAAGAAGCGTCAAGCTTCTGACATTGATATCCCATATCTCTTGCTGGTGAAAAGTAATTGATCCTCCGTGGATTATTGTATATCAGAATTGTTACTGTGACCAGTCTAGAGACTCAGCAGAGATTGTGTGAGTTAAATTCCAAAGATATATTTAGATCTCAGCAGCTGCAGAGTTAGAGCACATAACTGTACACCATGAAATTATACACATGACGTAAGTTGGCCGCTTGTTGCACATGTTAACATATGATTTCTTTTTTTTCAGTGATTTTGCGTAGTATCATTCTTTTCATTGCCTATAAATCAAAATGTGGAAATGAACATGTGTAAAACACAGATACATCTGACATCTGCCTGAACGCTGCCTGTTCATGGTCTGTTCATGCCGCATACAGGTATAATCACAGCAAAACCTAGCCCTGTGCATGGCCTGTGGAAATATTGTCTGAGTCAGAAATTTCCCGTCGACTGTTGTTTGCACTGGGCTTTGTATATAGCAACATATCCACTTGTATTGCCAAACTAAACTTCGGCATCTTGGTCAAGAGATAATATTCTACAGTTTATTCTTAAACTACCTCTCAACTCCCTTGCCCTTTCGTCTGTGTCTCTGGTATTTATAGACGAGATCGTTAGAACAAATTGGACTAGATCTATATATCGTGTGTTCTATTCAGGAGCCTTTTTTTGGCTTCTCTCAAAAATAAACCTGTGCCGTTTTTGGCCTGATGAACCAACTGGAAGAGTCTGCAGTAATCGGCGCTATTCCAATATTTCTTCAATATTTGATTGCGCATATCAGCTGGTGATCTCAGTGTCAATGTAACTGAATTATAATTTGCATGGGTGCTAGGACAATCTGATAATTTGAAGAGTCATCTCAAAATTGCTATGTCCTTCTCTCATTTGACAATTATTACTATATACCATACCATATTCATGGTTATAGTTTCCTCAAAAGCGTTTACTTGTGTCATCGTATCCACCTTATAGTTGTTTGTGTGTGGGGGGATTAATGACCCATCAGTGCAACTGTGGTTATATTGCCCTCCCACGGTTGTATACGTTTACAGGTTTAAATGTACAGCAAAGACAAAAATTAAATGTATAAAGTGTAAAATAATTTATTTAGTTACTGTCTTAGTCACTGCAGTCTGCACCTCCTATTTTCTTCCTTCAGCCTTCAGTTTTATGGACATACAGAAGTGACCACAGAATATCAAGTTTCACAGAAGCTCGCTCGTCTTTTTTATTTTCTTTGTTTGCATGTGCATTCTTGTAATCCTCAGTTCCCATTTTCTAGCGACAGGAGACATAACTAGAAGCTGTTGCCACAGAAATTAAAATAAAATAATTACATTTTGCAACTGTTATTAACAAATACTTTCCTAGTGTGAGCTGCCATCTGGTTATACTCATGCCTGAATTGAAATTCGGCAACATGCCACAACTCAGACTGACTACGCAGTAATTCCCTCCCCCTGCAGACTCCGCGAGGGATATTTTTTTCTCGCCGTTCGTACCATATTCCATCCATGGTGTAGCGAGGTACATCCTTTGCAAGAATATTCTGCAAAAATGTTAGAAATCAATGTTTAATTTGTCAGACGTGTTCAAAATTTATCTATAGATCCATTAAATTACATATGACTTCAAATCCGGAAGGTCAGCAGGACTCAAAATGGAAAGTAGACAAGCAGAGCCCAATAGATCTATAGATCCATCAACTATGACGCCTCTTCTTCCGCTTCCGCCCCCCCTTTTTTTTTGCACGGAAGTAGACACAGAGAATTATGACCTCATACTTCCGCTTCCAACCCCTTTTTTTCCACACGAAAGTAAACACAAATGGTGAATGGATCTATGAATCCACTGCGTGTGCCGCCACAAACTTGAAGTAGTTTGTCTGCCATTTTGAAAGTTCAATTAAGTCAACTTGAAGTTGAATTGCTGTGCTGTGCTTTGCCGATCTCGCAGGCCAAGTTTGCCACACAGTCAGCGAACGAAACGGATAGGAATAATTTGATAATATCACTCCATTTGGATGCACTGGTCTAAGAATCCAGGTTTTAATCTTTGCTTCATTTCTGGCCTTGGAAGTTGGCTCCAACAATTTAACTCTTCATCCTTTGTTGCTATGACAGTTGCCGACTCAAAATGGCCCATGCGGAAGTATCCAAGCATCTGCAGTGGATCTTAATATGGGACTATGCAATAACTATAAACACTTTTCTAGTTCACATCTATACTCATAATAGGAATACAGTACTTTATTGTTTCATCCCCGTGTTCACTTGTAATAATAATAATAATAATAAAAAAAAAATGATAATAAATTTTTAAAAAAAATGAAAGATCGCGGAACAGAAAGAAAGTTTGGCTCGCTTGCTCAATCTTGTATCTGGCCCCAGGGTATATTATAATATCGCCCATACACGCAGTTTTTCGCCCATTTTCAGAATCCAACGTATGTTTGCTGCTGGGATTGTATATGTGAAGCTGCCTAATATGTTCTACATATCTTGCCAAAAATTGTTGGACTTTTTACGACCTACCCTGACATCGTCTATGAAGCACAAAGTCAACGAAGTTCTTCAATCATAATGTGGTGCCTAGTGCAAAAAAAATGTAGAAAAATGTAATTTACGTCTACTCAGAAAATTTACGGTCACTTATTTTCCAGTTTAAGTCAAGGATAATGATTATTTAATTATACAAGCATATTTATCAGTGGCAAGCTATTTCATTTTATATTTTCTTAACAACTTTTGAATCAAATTAAATAGGTTTTCACAGCTTTTTGATTATTGTACAAGCCATGCCAACAGATATTAACCATGTTGTGTGTGGATAAGATATATCTAATGACACAGATACCAAGAACAATGGGAGATCGTAGTGCCCAGTCCTATTACTTCCCTGAACCAGACAAAAGAGGGATTGAACAAGCAGTGTAAAGAGGAAAAAAATCACTTTTGCACCTTTTGATTGAAAGATAGGCCGTGAAAAATTCCACAAAAATTATGATGTAAAGAGAATGTTTTTATTGTTATAATTTTATCAATTTTTTTTTGACGACTAGTCTTTCGAATGACAAGAAGTAAAAGGATATTTTCCTCTTTACACTGCTTTGCTAAAAATCTCTATTGTCTAGCAAAGGGAAGTAATAAGGCTGGTTAAAATGATCTCCCCTTACATTAGTCTCTCTTTAGGGAAGAGCAGATAATCTGCGAAATGACTTCCCATTATATTTGACATTGTACTTCCCTAAATTTATCATGTTATAGATTATTATAAGGGCTAATGATGATGGTCTGTATTGGGCAAAAGAAGACAAGCAGTGATACAAGAAGAAACAGGCCCGGGAAAATATACTGTTGGAACACATCTGAAATAGAGTTTTGTTTTACCACAAGGATTTTGTATAGTTTCATACTGGTCTTCATTTGTATTGTACAAATACATGTACCTGTCAACTGCTTGGACTCAAAGCAAACTTGAGTTTTTTCAAATGTGCTTTATTCCAGCTTCGTAACAAATTAAAATGGAAACATAAAATGAAAACTGCATTTGTCTATTTACTAATATGCTCTCTGCATACGACCCTATTTCTGTTGTTTAATAGTTTCACCTTTCGTGGATAAGTCGAAAGAATACCATTTAACTCGAAGAAAATTAACGATGGCATCATCTGATGACATACAGGACAATATGGTAAAAATTGATATTATATGGAAACACAGGCTTGAGAACTGAATGCATTACTCATCCAGTTATAAACATACAGAGTAATGTACGTACATGTATAGCCACTCATATTTCTAAATTACAAGAAGGAGGTGGCCATCTCAATATTAAAAAAAAAAAAAAAAGACAACAGGAATGTGAAAGATATTGGTTCCCTGAATATAGAAAGTTAACTTGTCAATATGCAAAGTCAGTAGTCACACAACTAGTCACAATTTATGAGGGAAAAAATATCTCATTGACTCCTCCATTTGTCATTTTCAGTATATTCATATGCGGATAAGACATTGACATTTTCTTTAGGACTGCAGGAGCGTACCAGACAATGCACATAAGAAGTACAATATACTGAATATATCAAGAGCAAGTTGAGCAGAAAGCCCATTGAATGAATCTTTTACATATTCAGTGCATTAAACTACAGTTGTCCAATTCAAAGGCTGAGGTTTTTACAGAGCCGAATTCTGTTCATCCTTTGTACCTGGGAAGCAATTAGGGCTATTGCCGATTGTGAAATTGCATTTATGAAAATTATTTCATTCATGTTTTGTTTTGAACACAAACACCACACACAGTGGTGCTGAATCAGATTACTGGTTTTATCAATAAGATGATGAATCCACAAATACATTTTTTTTTAAAAAGTACATTCATGTGTTATGAATTGTTTGGTTTCAATGTACTCGCAGAGCAGTTGCTATTAAAAAGATCAGAACTGTCACTGACGCCGAAATGTTCTGCCTCTGACGATGTAGATCGATCCAACTTCCGCCCTGTTGCTAGGGTAGCCACTCTTGGAGTAAACGATGTTATCGGGAGAACCGCATTGGGATTGACGTATTCGTTGGTTCCTCCAGGTACAAAGAAGTTCCCGCTATCAGACTCTTGAAGTGATGGGTAGTAATGGTAGAAGGCATCATCCAGGTACATTCCTCCAAAGGTGGCCATGTTGTCAGTACGGTCTGAAGCGCTGAGTCGTGGGGGGGCAGAGGAATTGATATGTGTGTGTGTCTGGTAAGGAAATAGATCATTGGTGCTGGCCATATGACCGGTGGAGAACATGCGATTAGCTGAGATATCTCCTTCTGTAAACATTTGTGGAAACTGAACGCTGGTAAAAGGATGGCCTTGACTCGGTATCTCGTCAAAGAGATTTTCTGTACCAAAGGGAAAAAAATGTCCGAATTAAAATTCTGTAAGATCAATCAAAGACGATTAAGCGATACAAAAAAATCATACTAACCTAGTCTCTCTGGCAACTTCCAGAACAGAAAAAGGCTAATAATGATGATGATTGCAGAACAAAAAAGCAACATATTCTAAAGTATTTATTTCACCCATATGATGAAAAAAAATATTAGAAAACGATTACCTTTCTCAAAATAAGTCACTGATCTACGACTAAGACCAAAATTAGGTAGTAGCTATTATTTGTCAGCTCATTATCTAAATTTAGGGAAGACTGATATCTCTTTCCAAACGGAACAACGATTACAGTATACCAGTCTTTATTTTAGTTTAAAGTAAACATTGTCCATCTTTGTTGTAATACATGTATTTTTTCATAATTATGAAGTTTGGATAATTCAAATAAGATAAAAGTGACAAAAAATAAAAATCAAAAAAAAAAAAAAAAAAAAAAATGGAACGTAGTATGTAAGTCATTTTATTTTGTTTTGAAAGAAAGAAACCAGAGCTCTGCTTCAGATACGTTACTTCTCAAACTCAGAGCAGTTTACCTTTCTTGGTCTCTTTGATGGGCGTGACAGTTCCAGTCGGAACATAAACAACTGAAGAGGCCTGGGTTTCTTCCATTGTAGATAGAAATGCCATGTGAGGCCTCTTGGCTCTACTGCTCCAAGTTTTCGCAGAGGAAGGAAATTCTGGGAAAGGAAAAAATCAAAGCAAATGCTATCGGACTCATGACGCATCTTCAGAGTTCAATAGCATAATCTCCGTTCACAGGACAAATCCCCCATCTATCCACTCCTAATGCAAAATCTCCTTGATCTAATGTACCCACCTGTTTGTAGGAGAATATAGAAACGTATCCTGAGCGCGATGATATTCTGCGTTTATAAGGAGTTTTATTCATCTTAGGACAGAACCAAGAGAATGTGGAGTAATATATTTCACTTAATCTTCTCACCTTTTCTTCACTATAGTAAGATCAGGTAGTATTTTATCCTAAATGCAATTCTCCATGAAATACATGAGAAGAGGAAATGCATAAGACGGTTCTAAGTCCTTTGTTGTTATATTACCCTGCCATATTCCCGTGTCTAGCATAGTGTTGCCCATTAATTCATCGCCCTATCCCAGTTAAAAAAACAAAAACAAACAAAAACATATAGATCTAAAATTCGTTTCGAGCGTAGTTTCATCGCTATCAAGACATGAAATGGAATAAACTTTCGTCTTCTGGAAATCTGAATTTTTATCATTTAGTATCATTTGAGGCGCCATATTAAATTTAAAAAAAAAAAAAAAAATTACAAGATGTAGAGCTGATACTGCAACCACATCAAGAACAAAAAAAAAAAAAAAGAAAAAAGAAATCCAAGGAACGATGGGGAACATTTCCAACCTCGTTTGGGCACTACGATGCCATTCACAGAGGTGGTACTTGTGGCGTTAGTGGAGCAGAATTTGAGAGCCGCTGATACAGTGTTGGCAACTGGGCTGTCTGTCTCGTTCACTGTAGCTCGTGATAGAGATCTGGTGACCATTCGGTTGTTGCTGTTCTGGTCATTGGCGCACAGGGTCAGAGTCTGGAGATTTGGTCTGAGGAATTATAGGTGGATAACTACTGATTGGCAAGGGCATGAAAGGAACAACGTTCACTTGCTATGGGTGAACTATGAAAGTTATTCCTGCCATTTTAAGGATGATTTTCTTTTTCCAGAAACTGAAAATTGTGTTTCTGAATGGTGATTTAATTACAATTTATTTATTTTACTTTACTTACTCATTGTACACCACAAAGACACGATGAGGTATCATTGCTAGAGGACAGGATTTTATAAAAACAATTCCTGAGCGAAATTTCTATGTCTCGGTCATCTCATATCATATTAATGCAAAGTAGACACATTACCAAGAACTACAGATGCACCAAAAAGATTCCCTCCCTCACTCATCCTCACCGCGCCCCCCCCCAAAAAAAAAACAAACAAACAAATAATCTTTTTCATCAAATTGTGCAATCGAGGAGAGGGAACAGAAATGGCGTCAGTCTAGTAGACATCTTGGTTCTCTGCACTATATTTCTTTTCTGATCCTGCTATTGTAATGTCCAACTAAGTTTTCAAATTGTTACGACAGGCTTAAGATTGCGTTGACGATGACAAGCCCTAAAGAGCAAAATTATAGAGGGCAAGGCTAGATCGTCATCATTGGCCTTACTTATCCACAATCTGCAATGCTTTTCTGTGCTGAGAGTCATCTACACTTAGCGTGCCTCGCTTGTTCATCCTCTTGCTTGCCATGTTCATCCTTTTCATTTCGCTGATCCTTCCTTCCAGGACAGGGCTGCCGTTGCTCATGATCTCAATCACCTGAAGATGTGACATTGGATCAAACTACATGACAACGGGTCACGCGTATTTTTACACACTATTGTGTATTGCACTAAAATGTCACGGACGAGGGCAATGTTTCAATGGATTTGGAAAGTTAATTAAATTGTTAAAATTGAATGTTTTTATGCTTCTTACATTGGTTTTCTTGTACGATTGCTACAAAGGACAATATGCTCAAATCATAAAATTCTAAACTTGACATGATAGGAAGAACACTACTATCCATACTAATATCATTTTAAACTTATTTCAAAGTAAAACCTGGTCAAATAAATTCGTTATATCATTTATGCAAACAAAAATCAACGCAAAATCCAATCACTTTATGTTAGATATCTAATACTTGCTATACCTGGTCATTTGATCCTTGGAATCTCAGATAGGGACCATATCACAAATGAGGAAGTAAAGAGGCACATTGAAAGGGAAATCGACCCGTATACAGACCTCCTCATCAGTTAAACGACGAAAGCTAAAATGGTTTGGGCATATCTCACGTTCAGCAGGCCTCGCTCGCTAAAACAGTCCTGCAAGGCACAGTGTGAGGTGGGAAACGGAGTGGTCGACAGAAAAAGAGATGGGAAAATAACATCACTGACTGGACAGGCCTAGAATCGGAAGACGTCTTGAGAAGGACAGAATGCCGGGATGGATGGAGAAGGCTGGTTGTGCAGACTACAGAGGTGCCCCAACGGACTAATGTCTAACGGATCAAGGCAAGGCAAGCTAAGGCAATACCTGGTCATAAAATGTGTTACGTATAGTACATCATATTCACTTGTCAGGTTTTTTTTTTTTTCTCTTGTTCAAAATATTCAGACTCAAACTGTACTTGTGTTTAAGTAGGAAGATTTATCGTCATCACTTTGCAATATCTGATCATGAAAAAAAAAAAAAAAATGAGAGAAAAGAAGAGAGAAGTAGAAAAAAATGGGGGGGGGGGGGGG
>JBCAUA010037867.1:12836-26136 GCA_038406235.1 Peronia verruculata | reverse complement strand
TCTCAGCAAAAATTGGCAACTTCTACAAGCCGAGATAATCCTGTCTCTTAGGATTGAAAGGCTTAAGAAAAACAACAACACCCACAGGCGGTGTAAGCCCGCCATCGGTGGGTTGTGTCCCATGGAGTGCCATCCTGTACATTCCTGAGGAGACATCTCCTCTGTCTATCCTTGCTCCTGTCTTCTGTCTGGCTCTCTTCTTCTTGACGTGTGAACGTATCTAACCGTGCTCGACACGATATAGCCGTAATCGTGCTAATGTATCGTTAAACCCCAACACAAACAAACTCAACAATCGCGTACAGCCCCAAGATTTGACAAGGATGTCAAATGTCCTCCGTTACGCAACGATCTTTACAGGGAAGGCGAAACAAATGACATCACCGTCACCACTTTGTATTTCCCACTTGACTACCAAGGTGATCCTCACTGCAGTTGATCAGTTTCGGGCGACAGCGACCTCTGTCTAAAAATTGTATATAACTCTCGATCCGTTTTCCCTAGAGTGTTTTTCCTAATTCATACTCAGTTTACTAATATCAGCTTTTTCACTAGGGACAAACAACAACAACAACAAAATCAGTAAACCAATAGCTCAATAAGACAGGGAAATAATGAAGATGAAAAAGAAATCCAGGGTTGACCAATGAATGAGGAGCACATATGTTGGCAGTTTGCAATCGCTCGCTGGCATTGTTTCCTGAGCCACAGTTAGACCCTGATGACAGCTCAGAGCTACACGGGAATGGCTATTGGCATCTTTGATACAGCAAGGAGTTTTGGTGAAGTTTTTTTGCTGAGTAGGATTAACTTTAGATAAAAAATAGGAACAATTTGGATTTTAACCGAATTTAAGATTCACTGAATTGAATTTAGGACATTGATTTCAAGTAGAGAATTTAAGATTATTTCTGCGGCTTCTGACAGAACCTCGCATATGTTTATTTAGATCCAAGTAAATTCTAGTCAGATTCGAATTCCGGATGTCTTGAGGCATAATGTGTACTTTATACCATGTTTTATTCTTGAAAAATAAGGATTATTTTTTCTTTTTTCATATTTAAAATGCTGTTTTCCGAATAACAGACTGATTTTTTTTTTTTTTTGTTTGACAACAAATAAGTCTCATCTGTCATGTGAAAAATCATGCCTTAGTTTTGATGTAGTGAATGCAATGTGTGGTGTAACATTATCAGTGAATGTCCATGAGATCTCAGTTTTTTTTTTTTTCAAACAGATGTATCTGAGCTCTTTAGTTTCAAGTCTTCAAGGATGTCTGACTGTGCATATGATATTATATGTCAAGTTGGTATTGCGCAACTTATAACGTGACGATTACACCATTGTTATCACAAAAAAAAAAAAATAAGAAAAGTCTAATGTCTCTTGCTTTGACTCTGAGCCCAAGATGCGAGTCATTTTGCATCGAAAGTATTATTTTTACATAATATTTGAATTAAACTACAAGCAAATGTATTATGTTACTTTGACTGATCTTCAGGAAATCACATACACTCAGACAAGTTTTTCTCAAGAGTCAGAAAATGAACGAAATAGTCATTCTTATCACATTTCCAGTTCTTTTTTTTATATTATTATTATTATTCAAGGAAATGTGACAAGACACTGTAACACCCTTTGTCAAGACTATGCAAAACATCGTAAATAAACAAACAAGTAGAGAAACAAAAGAAAATAAAAAAGCTTCAACAATAACAAACTTCACCATGCAATCCTAGAGCAATATAAATAACAAAAACAACTGTTTTGCCCAGTCAGCCATAACAACAAAGACTGCAAAGATCATAATCACTTCATTTATTGTGTACAATTTTTTCTGAAGCGTAAGCAGTTTCGCAATTTTTCTCTAGCAAACAACGGTGTATAGAAAAACGATAGAAACCAAAAGACAGAGCAAGCGGTATTAAAAACAGCTGGTTAAACACAGTTCACTATGTTCTGTTCATTACGGAAAAAAATATCTCTCTGCAGCCCAAAAAAAAAGGTACCAAAAACAGATACAAAAGCACCCGAATTACGTAATTCTTCAATCAATTAGCTGCACTGGACATTGTTTCGATGTTGTGAGACAAGAATCTGGCGTGCTATCTGTTTCATTCTGATAGTATTGCTTCAATTAGAGATATCAAACTGCATTATAATATAATGTAATATGTGCTTACAATAATATACATGCAGAAAAGGGAAAGTGCGGAGGGGGAGAAAGAGGGAAAGGAAGGGGAGACATCACAAGAAAACATCAGAAGAATGGGATCAAGAGAAAACAAACGTGAACCAAACAAAAACAAAACAAACTTGTCGAGACAACACGACGAACAGAGGAGAAGCGTGGCATTACAGTCCTCAGAATTGAAGTGGTAAAAGCAGGGGAAGTGGTGGCTGGGGGAAATTGAATATGTTAAAATATTCCGTCCCTATCTCTTAATCGGGTCAACTCAGTAAAGGTGAAGGCCAAATACATGACTTGTTCCTCTCAATTGAGTTATTGCTTCAATGACACATTTATTCTCGGCTTGGCCTTTTTGTCTTTCTAAGTCACGGACTGATATCAGGAGCGCAACACTGCTAGAGCATACTGAGTGCAGAAAAGTGATTGGATATGACCACAATTTGTATCACTAAGGCGGTAGTAAAGTTCAGATTCTGGTGGTAGCAACAGCTTCGATGTCTCTGTGAGCGGGCCGATAACGATAGTGTGAAACATGGCGATCTCTTCTGTCAGGAACACGAGGATTGGAAGTAACCCTGGAAGATGTGGGACGACGGTGGTGTCGGTACATCTTACAGGTACGGCGACAGGACATGTAAACAACTGCAATACCGGCTGTACAAACTGCCGTTGCCACTGTCAACATGACGTAAAAAATGATGCAGCTAGGGCTCAGATAGAACGGCTCGGAAGTTGAACGTTCTTGCTGTATACGAGGGAGCACTAAAATAGTGACAGTGGATTTCAAGTTGGAACAATGTATAACATGATCAGTAGAGCACACACAGCTACTCTTCTGTAGATGTTCAGAAAATATAAGAGTAAATGTCGCTATGGATCCGTTCCAGGTCTTATCAAGGAGTGTGACACTCTGGTCAGATGATCTACACTGTAGGTGAAGTGAGGACACAGGGGGATTCCCTCCCTCCACCAAACACGTCAGGCCGACATCCTCTCCTTCTTTTACAGTGATGTAATGGCTCTTGTTTATATCCACACCTCCATACTGGAACTTGGGAGGTCGTGATGGAGGCCAAATATGAGCTATTGTCTTCTCCTGGACTACACCTGTAAACCTTCCATTCTCGTGATAGATTTCACATCTCACAGTCTCCTCCTGGCGAGATCTGTTAGGTAAATATTCATAGGTAGAATGTAGGCTGTAGTATTTATTATTGTTCTTATTTCCTATCTCATATTTCTTCAGTTCTTTGCCAATAATCCAGTGAAGCTCAAATGGAAATTGCAACCAATATGCAGTGCAGGACAGCTGGACATTTCCTGATGTCTTGTCACAAAAATGAACGGCAGGCTGTGTGTTGAGGAAAAGAGAACTTTCTTGTACATTTACTTCATTTGTTTCTATAAGTGGGCGAGAATCTATTATCTGAATTTTTCCATTTAGATTTGGTAACATTTTCAGTCCATATCTGTAATTTCCAGGCTTCTCAACAGTGACAGTAGCAGAACAGGACGCTGAGTAAAAGCGACTGCCATGTGACAATGTTTGAGTGTACTTAAAATCTTCAACTATATTGCTCACTGTGCCTCGGTTCCCTGTGCCAGAGAGAAGCTTACAAACAGGCCCAGGATATACCCTGGTTGTTTGACATGTCACATTGATCTTGTCAGGAAATAGAAAATCTGCTGAACAGGTCAAATTGTGAGGCATGATATAATCCGCAGAGATGTTGTATTTCTTGATAACTGACGAACCACTGCTCAACCCGTTATACGACATACAGGTAAATGTGACTTTTCTTGCAGAAAACTGGACTTGCTTGATGGTCAGATGACTTACAAACCTATGCCCACTAAGAGAGATGTTGACCTGGTATTGACTCGCTGCATCAGAAAAGCCGCCAGGACAGTTACGTGTGTTGTTGACCAGAGAGCAGGTATAGATGGGCGTGGAATTTTTATCGTCAACAGATTTCTCCCAGATGATTGACCTATGAAACAGTATAAAATATAATAATTAAACTAGAAAAGATAAGTTTAATGGCAAGGAATTGCTGATTTACATTTTCAAATAACTTGAATCATGCAACAGCTTGAATCATGAGCTGAGTTTTCATGATAAAAAAGGAGGAGTGTGGAAGTTTCACTCATAGTCACAGGAACCAGTTTTAAATATGAGGTTAGCAAGAATTTGTGAAGAATGGTGACAAAATGGCAGAAACATTGTGTTGATCTGAATAAGGATATCAGATCCGATAAGACGAAAAACTTATTTAAACGACAGGGTAAATTTGAATGCTCATATACACAGGAAGCGAAATTTAGAGACAAGACAAAAGAACTAGATTTGGTTAGCAAGACAAGGAAACCATTCAATACATGATTGAAAGGGGGAGGGGGGAGTAGCGGGGGACGAGTCCTAAGTTTTTATTTTATTTTTTTAAAAATTATTGTTACACATTGGCAAAAAAATTTATTTTATTGAATTCAGCATACTGAAATCAGGGAAAAACCTGAAAAAAAAAACAAAAAACAAACATACAAACAAACAAAACCAAACATCTGGCTGGTTTAAACGGCTACCATGCAAAGCCTGAATAGCAAGTCTGAGGAAAAAGGCATGAAAATGGTATGGTGTAAACAAATTTGTAACGATAGAATAGAGGAATCGTTCATGTTTAAATGATGAGATAGCGATATCTGATTGGGCGGTGAAAACAAAACTAATTTCAAGTAACAGTCAGGCAGTGACATAACAACCACATTAAGGTTCACACAGTTATAAAGAGAAGACAGTATATAGAGAGAATTCATGGGGGGAAACTGGCATAAACGGGGTGGACAGAAAAACTGCTGAGCAGGCAGAACAGACACAATAATGTCTACTTACATATTGGGAGAGGTCATCTTTCCCTCACAGGTCAAAGTGCAAGAATCGCCCTCTGCCACTGGATAACAGCTGTTTCCATAGCAACCGATTACACAGCATAGCAACAACACAGCAGCAATGTATGATGGTGGACTTGTTATAGTGACAGCCATTCTAGGAACAAACACGAAAACTGAAATACAAATATTGGAACTGAAGGTCTTCGTGATTCTTAGATGGTGAAAAGAATGGAGGTGGGGAGGGGCAGCAGGAGGAGGGAATGTGTGAACACAGAGACAAAACATGGGAAACGTTACGGTCTATATTCGTCTTTCAACCTCCTGATGGAAGTTATCTCCACGGTTCTTGGTTAAAAAAAAAAAAAATTCTGTTTAAAATAATAATAAAAATCCTGTCGTAAAAACTCTTATCTTTACCTTTGAAAAGAAAAAAAAAATAATAATAAACTAATAAAAATAATAAATCTTGTCTTCAAAAATAGAAAAAGTGTTAAAGGTCTTCCAACACAGGGTCTTAGGGTGTCGCTGGGTTGTTTTGGCCTCCCTTACTATTTCTTACTTGGTATGTTCAGGTCCCTATCGTTCCTATCTCCTACTGCGTTTTCCTATTCTATCTACATAGGGATGAGCCCTTCGGCCCTTATTTCCAATTTCCCAGATAGTTCACGTCATGGGGAGAGAGGCAAACAGATATCATAACTATAATTCAATGACCGTAAGGCTTTGGCATCGTCCGTCTACGGACGAGTATTTTCTGTCTACATCTATGTTTCACTGCTGTATTTGTTAAGTTTTGTGGCATTGTTTGGTTTTGTTGGCTCTATGTGGTTTAGACCAAATCAAAGCCGGTACAGTTCAGTAGATATTGAAAGTTTATCTTAATAGCTTCAGACCCACCAATGCAAATCAAAGAAACAGAGAACTTGTTTTTCCTTGTACAGGCGTTTCTACTGTTTATACGAAGCAGCCAATGTCCAAAAACCATAGAGAGAAACGTCATTGTTGCTAGTACTACTGCTACTGTTACTATTCTTATTTTTACTTAGTTTGCTGTTTCTGCACCATAACCACCGGCTAAATGCTAATACTTCCTAATCTTTTTTTTTCCTAGCTTCCATCATGCAGAAGGAGTGGCGTTTATTTTACTTTTTCTCACTCTTTCTTTTCATCATATAGCTACTACCACTACTACCACCATGCTCTTACAAGTACGATTTTCATCCCCTATCTTCATCTCTGCTACGATTACAACTATTACTATTTCAACTGCTATTGATGCTCCTGCTACACCCACTATCATACTTCTGTGGCCATAGTGCTATCTTAGGTAAGTCAATATTAAAATTGTTAAGTTATAGGGTTAATGCTTAATTACTATCATATATTGATAAGTGTGGTTACACGAACACAGCAATCTCTTAACAAACACTGAAAAAGGTATCAGAGAAATGGATAAAGCTGAATATCTCTTACCTGCAGAATGAAAAACTGTGTTTCTCTCGATGGGATTTTCTTGGGGCTACAGATTAATTTGATTTCTGGCGGACTAAGCGTTTGAAGTATTTGCTCAACCGAAACAGAGACCGAAACCGGAAAGCAGATAAGAGAAAAAGTCCAAAGATAAGGCGTGGTGACTCGGAACTTGCTTGGGGAACAAAAATCTGGAGCATATGACAGACATTTTCCTCCCTATCAGTTTCTCTTTCTGTCTGCTTTTCCCTCTACATTTCCACATCTTCTTTTATTTGTCTGCCTCCTTCCACCTCTTTTGTCTTTTTTTCTTCTTCTTTTTTTTTTTTTTTTGGCGTACATCTTCTCTCCCCTTCTCTGAGTGTGTGTGTGTGTGTCTGTCTGTCTTTTTATACCGCTCACTCCCTCTATCTTGCTTTCTCTCTGCCAATGAGGGAGCTCGAAGCCTTTTCAGATTTGCCACCGTCGTTGTAGTTGTGTAAAAATAGCGATCCTCCACGCTAGATACGTCCCTGTACCTCAATATTCTCATGCACTTCATAACCAGGCCGCTCTCCTATTGTTAACTTTATGTCCCCTTTGAAGAGAGGAACGACAAACACCCGTATTACACGCTCATATGTTTACGGAGTGTTTGAAAAAGAGGATGAGAGATTTTTTGGAAGTTTTTGCCATCTCAAAAGTAGCATCTGTAAAGCAATGGTAGGTATGCTATGTGTGTATACGTGTAAGCTTGTGTCTGTGTCTTTGGATGCTGGTATGTCCATATCAGATTCTGTGTCTTTGATTATGTCCATATACACTACTTGTTTTTCGAGAAACCTGACGTATTAACATTCTTACAATTTTATAAGTCTACTAGTGACAGAGAGACAAGTATGCAAGTTTATATCAAGAAACTGCCAGTTAGCAAAATGTAGAAACAGACCTACTATTCAAAGAATTACACTTAAGCAAGCGAAAAACTGAGCTATGGATTTTGTCAGTAAGCCACTGACAGTCTATCAGTATGTGATATCCATCGTGTGCTGAGACACATCCTAACACTGATATCTCTGCACGATAACTTGAGATGGGGGGAGGGGCGGGGGAACGGGGGGTGCGGGTGAAATCGGAGCAGTTTCTGCATATCTATTTCAGTTTAAAGAATAGGATTGTCACAGCGTCCTGCTTGTTAAGTTACAAAATTAGTTGAAATCTGAGTCTCTAAACATTTCGTCCTCATATCTTGGTCTCATCTTTCTTCCTGAAGTCCATCGTATCTCCTGTCTTTTTATCTCCCCCCCCCCCCCTCACACACACCTCCAGCACAACCAGCACCACCTGCTACATAATATGTGCCATCCCCAGCTTTGGATTTGTGAAAGAAGGGATATTTCTGTCCTTTTCCTCTTTGCCATTCGCCCATTGCTTTCATCAGAATACACTTTCTCTGGTGTGTGTAAAGTAATGTTGACTAACCGCCACTCTTCGGATTCACCACCATGGTTATCAACATCATAGTGGAAAAAAAACATGCGCACGTCTCTCACCTGAAGGAATGTGTTTCACTCACGCCAATGATTCTGATAGTCTTGTATCACAAAGTTCACGGCCACTGTGAGACAGAATTGAAGCATCGCATATCTGAGTCATGGAGGAAATACCGAGTGTTCAAAGTCCACATCCTGTGTGATGTGTCATCGTGGAGGTGGCACGATTGCACAAGAGAAAAAAAATGAGAGAGAGAGAGAGAGAAGAAGATAACGAAAAAGAGAGAAAGGAAGAGACAGAATGGCGAGAGGAAGAACATAATTGAGAGAGTAAGAGAGACAGGAAGAGAAAGAATGAGAAAGAGAGCGAGAGAATGAGAGGAAAAGAAAGATGTGGCGAGAAGAGGAGAAAGGGTGGGAGGGAGAGGAATAGAAAGAATGAGAGAGGAACTGAAAGGAGGAGAGAGAGAGAGAGAAAAACAAAGAATGAGAAAGGGAACAAAAGAAAGAAGCAGAGAAAGAGGGGAGAGAACAGAAAAAGGGAGTGAGAAAAAAAGAGAGAAAGAGAAAGATGGAAAGAGAGAGAGAAAGATTGAGAGACAAGAAAGGACGAGAGAGAGGTAAAAAGTGATTGAGAGAGGAAAAGAAAGAGGGAAAGAGAGAATGAGAAAGAGAGAGAGAGAGGAAAAGTAAGAAAAGGGAGATGAAAAGAGAGATGGAGAGAAATGAAGTTGTAGAGAAGGAGAAAAAGAGAGAATTCACAGACCATAGTGGTAAAGCTCAGAACAGGAACAAAATCTCTGACAGGGAGACAAAATAGATTTGTTTCGACCAAGCGAACGGCTGGAAATCCTCGTCTAGTGTTAATAGGTGGGTACAAAGACTGCATGCTCTTTCCTACCACAGACATAGAAAAATGTCTATAAATATATTCAGAGGAGTGTTTAAAATTTTTCTCAGATCTCCTAACGGGGAAGTAACAAACATCGGTGAGTTGTCTATTTTAAGCAACAAACAGAAATGAGAATTCTAGTTTAACAACGAGGGTACAAACACTTCGCCGAAGATTTCCAGGTTTAATCTTAGTGGAATAATGAATTATTCTCAGCCGAGATCTGGGTCACATTTGCGATAAGCATGGGGACAAAGAACAATAGAGGCTGTTTTCCAACTGAAAAATGATCTTCCTGTTTCAGAATTCAACGTGATCCTTGTCCCAAGTGTTAGTGTGAGGGCCTGCGGATGGGAAATACGTATAACTTTAAGGGCTTGAGGATGAGAAATAAGTGTAAGTGTGAGGGTTTCTGGATAAGAAATAAGTGTAAGTGTGAGGGTTTGTGGATAAGAAATGTGTAAGTGTGAGGGTTTGTGGATAAGAAATAAGAGTAAGTGTGAGGGTTTGTGGATAAGAAATTATTGTTAATGTGAGGGCTTGTGGATAACAAATAAGTGTTAGTGTGAGGGCATGTGGATGGGAAATAGGTGTAAGTGTGAAGGCTTGTGGATGGAAAATAAGTGTTAGTGTGAGGGTTTGTGGATAAGAAATAAGTGTTAGCGTGAGGGCGTATGGATAAGTCAAGAAATAAGTGTTAGTGTGAGGGTTTGTGGATAAGAAATAAGTGTTAGTGTGAGGGCATGTGGATGGGAAATAAGTGTAAGTGTGAAGGCTTGTGGGTGGAAAATAAGTGATAGTGTGAGGGTTTGTGGATAAGAATAAGTGTTAGTGTGAGGGCTTGTGGATAAGAAATAAGTGTTAGTGTGAGGGCTTGTGGATAAGAAATAAGTGTTAGTGTGAGGGCTTGTGGATGCGAAATAAGTATAGATAACAATCACCTCCATAGACAGCATATACCTTTATAGATTTCTCACGATTATACAATTTCTAAAAATTTGACAGAACAAGTATGTAACAGGAGTGAGTGAGTGTAACAGGAAGGCGTGAGTGTATCAGGAATGAGTGAGTGTAAGAGGAATGAGACAGTGTATCAGGAAAGAGATAGTGTATCAGGAATGAGTGAGTGTGTCAGGAGTGAGATAATGTGTCAGGAATGAGTGAGAGTATGAGGAATGAGTGAGTGTGACAGGAATGAGTGAGTGTATCAGGAAAGAGACAGTGTAATAGGAATGAGTGAGTGTGACAGCAGTGAGTGAGTGTATCAGGAAGGAATGAGTGTAAAAGTCGAACAAAGTGGTTTAATTGGAAAAAAAAAAGGTCTTGGACTCGCAGGCCTTGATGTCCACAGACCCGCTATCATGTTATCCTTTATCTTGTCTAAATCCATTTACCAGACTCAACACGGAGCTGCTTCGGTAATTTGGAACTTTTGGATGGACTGAAAAACATTGTCATTTTAAGAAAGACTGAAAAGGCGCACACTTCTATTAGATCTGTAAAAGGGCATTGGATTTGACTTTACTGAGCTTTAGTCATCTTGGAGAAAAGTAAAGTTATTGCAAACACCACACTTAGACTTTCCCTCAAAGTTAACACACAGAGTGCCTTGAAATTGTGAAAATATAAACTTTGTAACTAAAATAAGTCACAAAGATGGGGACGAACTTTAGGTGACAACATTAATAATATGAAGATTTGAGTAACATCGGATGCACACAGTTTCTTGTAGATCTGAAAATTATATTTATGAAATTAATATAATTTACGCCAATCATAGACAGTCCTCATCGTTAGAACAAACAAACAAACGAACAAACAAATAAATAAACAAACAAACAAACACACAAACAAACAAACACACAAACAAACAAAACAAAAAAGCAAACACACAAACAAACAAACAAACAAACAAATGACAGCAAACAAACAAACAAACCAAAAAGGAAACTGTTTATTCGCTTTTTATTGAAATCAATCTACATATTTTCATACCTTTATAGTAAATGTATGACCAGCATTTATTGCAATTACGTCAATTTTTAATAATTGCTATTTCTTTATTTCATTATTATTATTATTATTATTATTCTGTAATACGTTTTCTTTTGAGGAAAACGTTAAAGTGAATGATTAAATTTGAAACCTTTCTTCAGATTTCATTGGTCACAAAGGAATCTGGCATTGTTTTCGAAGAAAAGGTCGTTGTAGGAGAATCAGTAAAGCTTGAAAATGATCTTCTGAGAAATCTCTTATCGATACTGTAATCGATGACTGCAGTCCTGTTGTTCACGTCTCGTAATCATGAATCTTGTTTCGGTCAGCAATTTGAGATCTAAACCAGATAGTAAGCCTATTTCTGTATCCTGTAGACCATATAGTCAATGATTCTGTCAAAAAAGGGAGACTGTGTGCACCTTATTTATACTCAATGGAAGATCGTTGCACTCAGTCCTATTACTTCCCTTTACCAGACAAAAACGCAGACAAATTTTCATGTGAAGAAAATGTTTTCATTTTATTGTAATAATTTTATCTTTTTTTTTTTTTTTGGCGACCACTTTCGAAAGACAAGAAGTAAATATATATTTCCCTTTTTACACTCCTTGCTGAACACATCTTTTGTCAGGCAAAGGGAAGTAAATTCCTGGTCAAAATGACCTCCCCTTACCTAAAGTCCCTCTTTTGGAATTATTGTTCTCCCATTGAAATACTCTGAAAGGACTGGGCTGTTGTTACATATAAGAATGTATCATGAGCGGTACATAAATTCATTTCTTCCATCAGCTAGATTTGTATCACTATGAAGGAATGTTATGTGATTCTACCTTGTTGTAATGCTGTGGGTGATATTTTTGTGTGCCTGTTTCGGTATATCTTTGGCTTTTCAACCTCCAGTGGGAAGTTATCTTATACAACTTTAATATATATGGGTCTTATATATATAAATAAAAATAAAGTAAAATAAAAGCACCATTCCTTGACACCCAAGAGGGGAAATATGCTTGGCCATTTCAGACCATGTCGCCGCAGTGCCGTGCCACTGTACTTCCCCAGATATACATCTGGTACCTGTTTTACAGACGGGTGGGTTGAGGAAAATTGTGATTTAAGTATCTTTCCTAACGATACAACATGTAATCGTTGTGATGCGAACCACCGACCTCTGCTTCCAAAGGCTTCAGCACAAATCACTGAGCTAACACGCCACACATATATTGTATCCTATCAAGTATAAATGGAATTTCATTTTTGGGGACCAATAAAGTTTATCTTATCTTATCATGTCTTAAAATGTAACACCTTTAACTCCTTTTGGTTTCTTACTTTTAAAAAGCCTTCTTCAGCACTCTCGTAATCACCATAAAAAAACATGAATTAAACAATTAATTACCGACTGAATGGATAAAGGAATAATAGAAAATGAATAAATAAATAAATTAGTTAATTAATTAATAAGTAAAGAAATAAATAAATAAATAAATAAGTAAATAATAAACAAGTAAATAAATAAATAAATGAATAGATAAAATAAACAAATGAATAAATAAATATACTGACGAACTTTAAAAAAGCAGCCCTAGAACATGATTCTACTGACGGACTTAAAAAACTCAACACTTGATATTTAGAATCATTTTCTAGTGTTGTGTTTTTAGAGTCCGTCAGTATATATGAACATAAATAAATAAGGAAAGATTAATAGACAAATAACAAGTAAATACATTTGAAAAAAATCATATAGAAAGAAGTCTATAAAAAACAAACGCAAAAATAATAATAAATAGATAAATAGTAAGCAAAACAACTAATAAATAGATACTGAAGAAACAAGCAATTAAAGAAAGAAAGAAAGAAAGAAAGAAAGAAGAAAGAAAGAAAGAAAGAAAGAAAGAATTTGGTCGTTTTTGTTTTCTGTCTATCTTTATGGTTGTTTGTCTTGTTTGCTTCGCACTCCAAAAGATCACTAACAATGTGGCTAAAGTTTCTGTTATCTAAATGATCTGTTTTCTGTAATCCGTGACCAGGATTCAATTGTCTTCATGATTTTTTTTTTGTTTGTTTGTAGAACGAATATTACGTACCAGGTTTTAATTGTTGTTTTTCCTTTCAGCTAAAAAAAAAAAAAAAAACCAACAGTCAATACTCATTTAAAGCAAAATTATTCACTTATAAGCATGTGAATTTATTTGGAGATGTCCTCATCAATAGATCAAGAAATAAAAATAACCTTACGAGAAATTATTTTTACTCGTACATGTCAAGAAAACAAGAAGAAAACAAAAGCAAAAAAATGAAAAAAACAAGAACAAAACAAAACAAAACAAAACAAAACAAAAAAAAAGGGGGGGAGGGGGGGGGGGGGGGGGGGGGGGGGGGGGGGGG
>JBCAUA010037867.1:0-12826 GCA_038406235.1 Peronia verruculata | reverse complement strand
AAAAAGAAAAAAAAAAGAAAAAAAAAAAAAAAAAAAAAAAAAAAAAAAAAAAAAAAAAAAAAAACCCCCCCCCCCCCCCAAAAAAAAGAACACGTTGAAAAAAAAAAAAAAAAATCAAAAGGGACAAGTAACTTACAATAAATTTGCTGAAAAATATATATATCAGCGATTTCATTCCATAAACAGATGTCTTTAAAGAATATAAACCGGAGTTGAGATTTGACTTTTGAACTATGAACAGAAATAGTTGAGTTTCTTTTACCACGCAAATTAGGAAATGCAGGTAGTGGTATGTATAGTCACTTTTGATAGCGATTTTCTCAGTTCGTCCATTCTTAATCCTTTTAGAATGAGTCAGTCTACTCGAACATAAAAGAAAATTGTTTCGAAGATTATCTGCCCTTCCCAACAGAGAGAGTTGTGTAAAGTTAGATCATTTTGAGCAGACTTTTACTTCCCTTTGCCGGACGACAGATGTGTTGATCAAGTAGTGTAAAGAGGGAAAAAATCCTTTCACTGCTTGCCATTCGAAAAACTGACAAAATATTGATAAAAAAATGTAATAAATTATAACAATAGGAAGAAAATATTGTCTTCAAATCATGAATTTTGGTGGCATTTTTCATGGTGTATGTCTCAAGCAAAGGACACAAAAATTATTTTTTCGCTCTTGACACTGTTTGTTCAATCCCTCTTTTGGCTGGTAAAGGGAAGTAATAGGCCTGGGCACAACGATCTCCCATTGCAAAATAGGAAAAGAGTAAAGAATTTAATCAAATTGCCCAGCCAATAGTACCAAATACAAGACACACTGAAGACTAAGTGGTTCCGAAATATTGACTTGCCTCCTGTCTACATAGACTTCTTCAAAGAAAAGCTGGTTGGAGGGCTGAATTTTTGCGTGAGGGAAATTAAAGTTTTCTGAACATTAGAATTTAAGAAGAACAAAACTCATTGTCCAGCAACCAGAGCGCACATTTGATTCGCTTTTTCTTTTTGTGTGTGAATTCTAAATTTTTTTTTAACCCCATCATCACCTGTATTTAGATATGATAAGACAGAATTTTGCTGATTTTTCAATGATGAATTGCTCCTAGTTTTAGACTTGTTTTTTCTTTTTTTTTTTTTTTTCGAACTCGATATTATCAGTAGCTTCATCTCCGGGGGCAAAAACCATTTAATTTTATTTGAAACAGCTGACAGGAGACGGACGTCTGTGATGAAAAAAATGGATAAAGATTAGCATAAATAATCAAAATAACAACGCATTATACTAATAGTATTCAAGAGCGCATAAGCAGCAGAAGAAATCAAAACCAAAAATCAAAAGAATAAACACAAGAGGAAGAAAAAGGCGATGATGAAGATATGATGATGATGATGATGATGAAGAAAAAAAAAAGTGGCAGTATAGAAAGTTATTGTAAAGTTCAGATTCTGGTGGTATCGACAGCTTCAATGTCTCTGTGAGCGGGCTGATAACGATAATGTGAAAGAGGGCGATCTCTCCTGTCAGGAACACGAGGATTGGAAGTGGCTCTGGAAGATGTGGGACGACGGCGGTGTCTGTACATCTTACAAGTACTTCGACAGAACACGTAAACAACTGCAATACTAGCTGTGCCAACTGCGGCTGCCACTGTCAACATGACGTAAAAAATGATGCAGTTACTTCTCAGATAGAACGGCGTGGAATCAGAACGTTTTTGTTGTATACGAGGCAGCACTGAAATAGTGACAGTGGATTTCAAGTTGTAACAATGTGTAACATGATCAGCAGAGCACACACAGCTACTCTTGTGTAAATATTCAGAAGATTTAAGAGTAAATGTCGCTATGGATCCGTTCCAGGTCTTATCAAGGAGTGTCACACTCTGGTCAGATGATCTACACTGTATGTGAAGTGAGGACACAGGGGGATTCCCTCCCTCCACCAAACACGTCAGGCCGACATCCTCTCCTTCTCTTACAGTGATGTCATGGTCCTCCTTTAAATCCACACCTCTATACCGGAACTCGGGAGGTCGTGACCGAGACCAGGTCATTTTCAGAATTCTTTTCGACTATAGCTCAATGAATGGTGCCGTCTAAGGCATGGATTCTACGTTGACAATCTCCTCCTGATGCAATCTGTTCTGTAGATATTAATATATAGATTGTAGACGGTGATATTAATGATTTTCTGAATAGACTAATTTTCTACATTATTGTTACCGATAGACTGCTTTAACATCGTCTTTTGAATTTGACATGTTTAAAGTGGAGGAGAACAGTGGGAAAAAAAGAAACATATTTTTTCGAACACTGCTAATTAAGCCATCTGTTAAATGACCATGTGTCAAACACTTTGGAAGGACATATCCACTTTTTGATAGAATTTTTACATTCAGAGTTAGCAGGTTTTTAAGAGAGAACCAAAAAGAATCTCAAAATCACATTTTTTTTTATTAAATTCATAAACCATATAACCATATCTCAGGACGTACAGTCCTCCCCTGCCCATCACCCACCATCCTCCCCTTAAGACAATTTAAAAAAGACCTGATCGTTTGACTGCTACCTCAATAGATAGTAAAAATGAATAATAATAATAATAATAATAAAAGTACCATCTCTTGATTCCCAAGAGGGGAAATTGGCTTGGCCATTTCAGTCCTCGTCGCCGCAGTGCAGTGCCACTGTACTTCCCCCGATATACATCAGGTACCCGTTTTACAGATGGGTGGGCTAAGGAAGACTGTGTGTTATGTATCTTTCCTAGGGATACAACAGGCAACCGTTGCGATTCGAACCACCGACCTCTGCTTCCTGAAGCCTCAGCACAAATTACTGAGCCAACACGCCAGAACAAACGACAGCTCAGAAATAACATCACAATATTAAGTTATCATCACCACCATCACTTTCTTTTTATAGAGATTTCTTAATACATATGACTCACTATCTGCCAACAACTAATTAGCAGCACTGAAAGACAATTTGAGGAACTCCAATTTTAAAAATTGAATAAACTGATGTTGCTGGATAAATCTTCGACCCGTTTTCCGTTCCTTATTATCAGCGCTACTCTTTCATCTATACCACATAGTATGGTGCCAAAATGCCCCAATACCAACAAAGACTTTTGTCAACATTTACCCAGAAATAAACACCATGCCATAGAACAATCATATAATCGAGTTTTTTTTTTTTTTAATAATAATAAACCTACAATTCATAAATGAACAAAAACAAACCCTCACAGTCAACAACATTGAGAGTACACCAAATAGACATTTTCAAAGTATTTATTTAAAAGCTGCAGTGTTAAAATAATAACCAAAAAAAAATGATACCAATATAGCTAGAAATGATAATAATAGCCCAACAGCAATAAATGCCATACATTTACACACATCACGTCCACATGCAATGTTTTATTGGCAATAAATAAAATACTCAAAGAAAGCAACAACAAAAATATATACAAATTGAAACACAATCCAAATGTAAAAAAAAAAAAGAAAAAGAAAACAAAAACAAAAACAAAGAAAAAAGAAAAAGATACATTAAAACAACCCCACAAAATGTTCATGCGTATATATATAAAATACATTTTAAATATGTCATTTCTCTCTCAGTCCTTTAATCTCTCCCGCAAAAACATCTTTCAGCTCCCATCGACTGATGATGAAACAAACAAGAAAATTAACAATGGTAGTTGGGAAACAAAAGTGAACACAAAACACAAGAGTGGTTTAGTTTTTTAAAGTATTTAAAAGTAAAAATTGTTATAGCATAGTGATTTTGACAGTTTAAGAACAATGATAATTACAATGAAAACCTTTCTATAGCCTACAGGATTAAGAGCTTTATGATCTTATTATTTACCCACGACAGAACCAAAGAAGACACTAAAATAAACGTTGGAAGCAAGGCGGGCTACCTGTTAGGTACTATTAGTCTTGTATTATACCGACTAATCATAACAGTCGAATACATCTACACTATAAATCTGGAACAAAACCTGTAAAAGATTTATGGACTCGAAAACTGCGGAATGAAATTTGTCACACAACCTTGTTGCATAAAGATGTGTTTTTACCGAAAAAGGTTTACTATGTTTGACGGAATCTCTAAAAGGCGATAGTAACTGAATAGTAAACTCGCGAGAGTGTTTGATCCGAATTACACGTTCGATAGAATGACGCCTACAAAAGACCGAAAACATCTTCTTTGAGTAACATTTAGTTTAATCATTCAAAATAACAACGTAAAGGTGCACACTCTTGCCATGTACTTTAAATTCACAGGGCAGTGTCCATTTGACTTATATTTCAAAAATCTACCTCGCAGGCTGCACTTTTTTTTTTGGGTTTTTTTTGTTTTGTTTTGTTTTGTTTTTTTCTTCAAAAGCAGCGTATCTCACACAGACTTAAATTGCTCAGGACCTCAAAGAAAAGAGAAACGATTGACTGGGAAGCTCAGAGCTCCTGCGTTGTAGCAAAAAAGTAAAGGCACCTAATAACTTTATGGAAGGAGTTATTGAAACCCATACTGTCAACAGTGTTAGGTGGAAAAAGAGGGAATCGGATTGATAGTCACATATGAGCATAAATGTTTCAGTGGTATTTTCCGTACTCCCAAGAGTATGATGTATTGATAGTTACATCCTAACCCTAACCTTAACCTTAACCCTAACCTTAACCTTAACCCTAACCCTAGAATCTAGATCTCTAGATATTCAAAGTCTAAGTCACTGCGTTACTGCCTAAATCAATACTGCTATTTTTTTTTTACCAGTTTTGATCTGGACTTATTGAATAGAACTCCATCCTCTTCTTGGTGTTTCTCCAAAGCTGTTTGAAAAAAAGAAAATATTTCGAAAAATGAATCGACAGCCAAGATGGTCATATTATCGCCGACAACACAAACGGCAGTCAGTGCCTTCTTTATCGACTGTCGATAATGTCGAGTTTCTCTCTACTAACCTATCTCAAATCAATGTTAATGATTTCTGTCTTATAACGCGAGACTTTCTGTATGACTCTCAATAGTCCTCTGACGTTATTGGCAGTGCGACTCTAAATAACCACTTCGTAACTTAATTCTTCTCCAGACTTTCCATTTGCAATCAGCATGCCTTCTGCTTGGAAGATTTAAATGAGAGAATTTATTTTAAAAATTACAATAATATAATGAATTGCAGCTCTGAGGACAGCACAGCCCATCCTAGCGCATTGAAAAAGCAAGAAGGTTCTCTTATATTATCTTTGAACATATCTATTACGGATGTTATAGCATAAGAAGTTGGATCTAAGCAACCAATTGGCATAAACACTTAATCTCTATCTTGGATGAATGTAACACCGATTCAGATAAGATGTGCAAGTAAGCGGGGCATGTAGCAAAAGGTGCGTGTTGTTCCATTTTCGCGGTTTTGGTCATCGTCTCCAGTTTGCCCGAGTTTGCCATGACCGGAAGACATCATGTCCTATGTTTGCTACTGTCAAGATTTGTTCTTGGTCCCTGAAGGAAACTGTGGCCGTCCACAGCCGAGCGGATGGTTTGTCTTAGCTGCATAATCGATTCTTATATTATCGCCGTTTTAACTGTCATAATCCATTGTTCACAGTCATGGCTCAGAATATCCTTATGACGTTTTACAAGATATCAAGTTAAAATTCACACAAACCCGAACTCTTCTTTATCTGGAAAAAAAAATCAATCGAAAAGTACTTAGAGACACAAGATATGCAATCAGTTTGTTAGATGATGTTGAAATGACAGAGAGCTTTAAATGGTTTATAAAAAATTTTAAAAAAAGAAAAAAAGAAAACAAAATTGTTAGTCTGGACACTTTTATATAAACCCACGCAATGTCGCGTGGCATTCAGAGTAAAGGGTGTGTCTAATGGTTTAGATCACACGAGGACTCAGTGGCTGACAAACTTCTTGGCAAGTAAGCAGAGGAATCATTTAAGGCTGTCAGGCTCGAGGTAACCTGGACATTTCTGCCATTCTGAAGTTGACCACTCGAAGTGGACATTTGATATTGCAGGTCATCAATAGACCGAGACCTTCGTTTTAAAAGATGGCTAAGCTGGGAGTGGTCACGTGGTCGTGGATCCTGCCAGACCTCTTGTTGATCGTGAGCACGGGAAACAAGAGTGGACATTTCTTCCTCACTGCAGCTACGTGGGAAGAGAAGTGGAGCGAGTTCAGGCATAGCTTGAGGAATTGGCGAGTTTGAATCTTGTCCCCTGTATGGTTGAAACGCCAGAGTTTCCCCCGAGGAGCTGACGCTGTAGATGCCGGCGTTACTGTGCCAGGACAAACTGCCATCCATAGAAACGGTGTCAAGTGATCTGTTGGCAGAGATCCTTCTTGTCGGTGTTGTTTCATCTCCCTCATCAGAAATTGACCTGTCCGATTTTGAGGAGTAACTGAGAGATGCTCGAATTGGACATCGGGGTGGGAGAGGAGGTCTTTCTGTGGGAAGGGAGTTATACAGCCGGGATCTGCTATCAGAAATATGTCCGTAGTTTTCTGGACAGTAGAGATCTGTCTCTGAACTGTACCTGGTACACTTTGACCCTGGTGCCAATATTTGTCTTTCAGGCGTTGGTGATGGATGGATGTTGCAGTTGATGAGAGGTTGACGGGGTGGCAGGCGGGGCCTGAGCAGAGGTTTTGCATACAAGTCCTCACAGGATCGTACACTGCATGTGCTTAGCATCTCGCTTCTCACAGTGTCCGAGCACTCGTGGTGAATGTCAGCTGTACTCCTCCGTAATATAGATCGTAGGGGCTTCGGTTCTGAGCCAGCAGTTTTCTTCTGACCAACATACGAAGTACGAGCTTTTCTCTTAGGACGACCCAGTTTATGTTTCTTGGTGTGATCATCTTCGAATGTCACAGTAGAGCCAGACCGTCTGGACTCTAATGTGCCGCTACTGCGTGTGTCCGTGTCTAACCCTCCATCACTCCGCCTCAGGCGTCCAGTCTGACCACACGATACAACTCTGTACATCATCTTCTGGTCAGACATACGAGAGTAACAGCTGATCAGATGCCTCCGTTTTAAATACAACACAGGTAAAATGATACAAGTCAGTAACAGAAAAACAAGAGCAACAATTCCTACAGTGAAGAATGTATTTTGATCTTCGCCTTCATCTCCATACTGAGCTGAACTTGAATTGGCAGACACAGTGACTGTGACAGTAGATTTCAAGTTGTAACAATTTGTGACATGATCAGCAGAGCACACACAGCTACTCTTGTGTAAATGTTCAGAAGATTTAAGAGTAAATGTCGCTATGGATCCGATCCAGGTCTTATCAAGGAGTGTCACACTCTCGTCAGATGATCTACACTGTAGGTGAAGTGAGGACACAGGGGGATTCCCTCCCTCCACCAAACACGTCAGGCCGACATCCTCCTCTTCTCTTACATGGATGTCATCATTGTCCTTTACATCTACCCCTCCGTATTGGAACTTGGGAGGTCGTGATGGAGGCCAGGCCATCTGTATCGTTTTCTCGCTCTTATTGATAAAGGTCCCATTTATGTGGTCGATTTCACATCCCACAATCTCTTCAATTGTAGATCTGTTTGGTAGATATTGATGTGAAGTTTGCAGACTATAATATTTCTCAGTGGATATCTTTATGGACACATTTTTCTTCATTACTTGTCCTACGATCAAGTGAAGCTCAAACGGATGCTCAAACCACATGGCAGAACAGTTCAGAGAGATCTTTTGTTGTGAGTTGTCACACAGATGGACAACGGGCGGTACTCGGAGAGAAAACAGAGATCTACCAACAGTAACTTGGTTTGTTTCAGTAACAGTTCGGAATTTGTCAGCGGGTGTAGCGTTTTTACCTATGGGAAACATGGCCACTCGATACTTGTATTTTCCAGGCTGGTCGATGTTGACAACAGTAGAACAAGATGCAGAATAATAGCCAGTCACCTGTAAAAATGTTTGAATGTACCGAAAGTTAATTCCTTCAGTCGCCAGTTCTTTTCCGTCCCTTGTGTTTGAGTTGAACTCACACATTGGTTCAGGATATATCTTTGTTGTGTTACATGACACTTTGATCTTGTCGGGAAATACAAAGTCAGCTGTACATGATAAATGAAATGGCAGAACATAGACATCAGACATTTGGAATTTTTCCACAACAATGGACTCAGGGGAGCTTGAATTGTCATATATCAGACAGCTGAAAATCATAAATCTATCTGAAAATTTGACATGGTTGATGCTCAGATGACTTATGAACTCCGTGTGTCCTATACTAGAGCTAGAGATGTTGGCCTGATATTGATTTTGTAAGTCAGGGTTGAAACTGCTGCAGGTCTCGGTTTCCATAGAGCAAGGAAACAAAGTTGATGCTGTTTCCTTCTTATTCTGGTCTTCCCAGAAGATTGTCCTTAAAAAAAAAAAAAAGAATAAAAAAGTGATGTGTACGTAAAAACTAGGTCAGCTGTTGCCCATACACATATCCATGTACAAAAAGAAATGTGTTCACATAGTGACAAGGATTGACGTACAAGCATACAGGTGGTCACAAAGACAGACTGCCATACACACTAGATAATACAAAGAATCATTGATGCACACGGCCACATGTTGAGCTGAGAATGAAAAGCGTGTATAGAACTAATAGACATAGTACACCAACGAATATTTTTTCACTGTCTTTGTTAAGAATTTAACTTATTTCAATGACGACGCTAATTGTTGTGGATTTCTTGTCAAATGATACAGCCATGTGTCAGTAACATCATTCTGGTCTCATTCACACAATCCAGCAAATAAGGGAGCAACACCAGAGTAGAGGGATTTAATGCTAAATCTCATTGATATCCAGATACTGGCTGATAACCAAGAGAGATATGGTAGGGGCGGGAAGGCGGCATGGGAGGGGGAGGGAGTAAGAGAATTGGAGCTGGGTACTAGGTCTCCAGTAGTAAGCTGATTATAAAGAGAAACAAAACACGACCTAATGTAACACAACGCTGCTACACACAGCAGTCATCTCCTACCCTGTCACTCCCTGCCCACCCCCGCCCCAACTTTCTACACACTTTCTTCCTTCTCTGTTCCCATTCTACTACTGTTAGTTCTCTGCGTCAGAGATTTTGGAAACAAAAGCCACTCATCCAGCATCTAACTAAGGAACTGAAGTGACGGCAAAAAAAAAAGAGCTGACCACAGTAAACCAGTGCCTGAGCTGCACGGATGTGACAGTTTGCAATGGCTGTCATTGTTTGTAGCTACAGACAGATACCTGATGACAGCTGAGAGCTATAGCGGAATGGCTGGTGGTAACCTGGGTACAGGACAAAGACTTTCGGCTGACTTAATTTTTTAAAAAAAATTAACAAAAACAAAACAAAAGAAAGAAAGAAAGGAAAGAAAGAAAGAAAGAAAGAAAGAAAGAAAGAAAGAACAGCATTTACATTGCAAGAGAAATCTTTAATTCTAAAGTGAATTAAAGATTCATTGAATTTCACACTCTGATTTCAAACAGAATTTGTTTTCTGTCCTCTTCTGACAGTACGCTCTATATTCATATCTAGATCAAATAATTTTTTTTTTTATTTTCATAATTTACTCGAATTTCCGATGTCAGGGGGCATCTTTTGTTCTTGGTCCAGTATTTGTTTCTTAATGAAAAGGTCTCCAGAATGATGATTTTTGTCAGTTTATGAATTACTGTGTTTTATCTTTTGTTTTTGTGCTAAACTATAGAATTTAAGTTCTGCGTGCGACGTTTGTAAGGGGAACCAGTTTTAGACAGCAAATAAATCTCCACTCTCGTGTGATATACCATGTTTTGGTTTTCATGTAGTAGATACAATGTTTGGTGTAACATCATCAAATCAATTTCAACGAGATTTCAGATCCTTTCAGACAGATATCCAGGAACTCTTTAAATAAGCAACCACACAAATACATCAAATATTAGGATTGAAAAGACTGTAACCCATGAAATTGTCAAAACATCACCAATTAATTTATTGTGTCTCCTGAAGTTACATATCTGAAATATGACAGAAATGTCACTGTGGGCACTAGAGGGTTGAATATCTCAAAGTGTCTGACTCTGGTATTAAATGTCTGGTTGGTAATAGTGATGACTACATCAATGTATGACCACAAAATTGTCTCTAGCTCTGATTCTTATTGAGTCAGTTTGTATCAAAAGCATAATTTGTTAACGCATCGCACATTATACGCAATCAACAAGTGGACTGGCTGTTGACCATGCACTTTGCGTACCTACCATAGTTAAATCTATTAAAAGCAGGCCTAGGTAGAAACCTGCATATCTTATTGTATCATATTTTTTTTTCCTAAAGTAGGGTTTCTGCAATGATTCGCCGAATAATTTAGAGCATGTGTGTCATTAATATTTGTCTTTAGATTCTCAGTCTCTGTTTAAAACACTGTCTCATTTGATACGTTTGCCACTAGGGGATCTTTGAGAGCTTTTCGTTTTGAACACATTAATGTTGGTAGTGTCTGTTTAATTTTAATTCCACACTTTATAACAGTAGGTGTGATTTTTGCTGCTCGTAGCACACATGCAGTTTTAAATTAGAATTAATATTCTAATTTATCATTATTCTGAAGCTGATTTATTCAGAATTCAGGAGAATGGACAACAATAGATCTAATGATCGAAAATGTAATATATTATGTAGTATTTGAATGGAGAACTGATGAGGGCGAGAAGAGAAGAAAGAGTAATTTATGTACATGTCTGTGTAATCGTTAGGGAAATTGGAAAAATGGCAGGACGGGCTAGTGTTTGTGCCACCCGTTACGTGATTGTATGGCTTTCAACCTCCCGGGGGTGGAGGGGGGAGGGGGTATCTCTGTGCCCCACTCACGATGTTAAATGTCTCGCGGGCAGTCGAAATGAGACCTAAGTCGCTGGGCTAGAACCGAGAAATCGGGGTTTAAATTTAATGAGGGGGATTATCCAAAGTACATTCATTTCGGAACAAGACAATATCGCTTTGCCCTCGATTTATAAATATTTCTATATTAAAATCGGGGTTTTGTGAGGTAGGTATATAGATTTGTGTATCCGACCGTTCATTTAAATTGGATTATCTCATGATTTCGGTCATTGATAGGGGTCCATGCTTGTCTCTTTAAGCTGCAATATCTCTGGCTAGAGTAAAGCTAGTTCAAAATTTCTTTCACCCTCTGGAAGGGTATGAAATAAGCTATGACATGCTACTAATAATCCCATATGGTGAAAAATCGACATACGTCTCACTTTGACTGGCTGCGAGACAAATACATGAGCAAGACAGATGCGTACTGCTGCAGTCATCTGAGCACGATGCCGGTGGGCCAGCTGTGAACTGTGACTGGCCGAGCCACGATCCATAGTGGTACGGGGTCAAACCCAAGAGGCGCTTTTGAACAGCACTAATTAAAATGAATGATATGCAGACTGACTCAAAATGAAAGCAAACTCGAGATAGCAGAGTTCTTTTATCCGCAAACCAGTCGACTCCGAATACACACGCTAGTCGTGGTCGACAAGTCAACTGCGAATACACTTCCTTTTTTTTGTCAAGACGCAACAAGACCCGAAACCAAAGTCAACAATACATAGCACCTAAATGACGCAATTCATCGATCAATTAGCTGCTTGTCTTCGGATACTTTTACGATGTTGTGCGACAAGGGTGTGGCTTAGATTTCTGTTTCATTCCAACTGGAGTGCTTAAAGTGGAGATATCCCTTTTACCATTACATAATATTATATGCGATTAAAAGCATGTAGAAAAGAGAAAGTAGGCAAAAGGAGTGAGAGGGACAGACAAACTCTGCAATACTAGAAGAAAACATCAGAACAATATGGTTAAGCTAAAACAAAAAGAAACAAAACACCGAAACCGAACGTCCAGACAATTGCTGTACAGAATAATGAAAGAGACGGAGAAACGTTGCGTTATGGTAATAGGAAGTAAAGTGAAGAAAAATGTGCAGGGTGAGAGATGGGAAACGAAAGTGTTAAAATTTCCCTTTACAATCGGTTAATGGTGTTAACTAAGAGATGGCATAAGCGATCCACATGATTTGTTCCTTTCCCTGAACTACTGCTTCGAACATGACTTGTTTATTCTTCCTCTGACCGTTTCGTCTTTCTGAAGTATAGAATATATGTCGAGGTAACCTCCACTAGTAGGCTGAAGGGCGTATACAGGACGTATAGACTGATATTAGGGACATAAACTGCTAGAGCATATTGAACACACAGACACAGCTGGATAAAAGCACAGCTGGCACCATTAAGGCGGTGGTAAAGTTCAGATTCTGCTGGTAGCGACAGCTTCAATGTCTCTATGAGCGGGCTGGTAACGATAGTGTGAAACAGGGCGATCTCTCCTATCAGGAACACGAGGATTGGAAGTGGCTCTGGAAGATGTGGGGCGACGCTGGTGTCGATACACCTTACAGGTACGGCGACAGAAAATGTAAACAACTGCAATACCAAGTGTACAAACTGCAGCTGCCACTGTTAACAACACGTACAGAATGATACAATTACGGCTGAGATAGAAAGGCTCGGAATCAGAAGGGCTGGGTTCCAAATCAGCGGCAACAGTGATGGAGACGGTGGTTCTCAGACCATAGCAGCTTGTGACATGATCAGCTGAGCACACACAGCTACTCTTGAGTAGATGTTCAGAAAATTTAAGAGAAAATGTCGCTATGGATCCGTTCAAGGTCTTATCAAGGAGTGTCACACTCTGGTCAGATGATCTACACTGTAGGTGAAGTGAGGACACAGGGGGATTCCCT
>JBCAUA010037856.1:0-12050 GCA_038406235.1 Peronia verruculata | reverse complement strand
ATAGATAGATAGATAGATAGATAGATAGGTAGGTAGGTAGGTAGGTAGGTAGGTAGGTAGGTAGGTAGGTAGGTAGGAGCGAGGGTGGGGGAGGAGGAAGTAGATAGTTAGGTACTAAGTAGGTAATGTGAGTAGGTAGATAGACAGGCAAGTAGGTAGGTAGGTTTGTAGGTAGGTTCGTAGATAGGTTCATAGGTAGGTAAGTAGATAAGTGGGTAGGTAGGTAGATAGGTAAGTAGTTAGGTAGGTTCGTAGGTAGTAGTTAGATAGATAGGATGGTTGGAGAGTGGCCAGGAGGTGGAAAAATGTCGCTAGAATTAAGGATATGAACATCACAATCTGTTTGCATGGTGTTCTCTAAGTCGCATAGGATCAATAATTAACCACTTGTTAGTGAGCATATTGTAAAAATGAAATGCTATGAAGAACTACTTTTTTATCAAATTTACTGAGACACGACGATAAAATTTAGAACTTGTGCGCATGTGTTCTACAAATACTCAAGAGAACTCTAAAATGAATTCTTTGGATCCGGGGACGATGGGAAAGTCGTCTGGGAGGCCAAGTGGGTGGCTTTTGAAAAGTGTGGGAACCACACCTATAGACGATCAAAGTTACAGAAACGTACAAAAGAACCAGTTGACCAATATCTCTCCAAACATAAATCGAGGAAAGATTGTCTTTTCTCACTATCAATCCTAGCTTAAGTTTTTTTAAAGGCAACCTCCACTGCCCCACTCATTTCTTCCCATGGACAAATTTAGAAAGATGAGTTTAACACTATGTCCTCGTTCGTCATATGCACCAAAAAGCCATAGGAGATACTGGTCAAGATGTTCGCAGGGCTTCATAGGGTTTTTGCGTGTGTTTATTAGTCTGTTTTATTATATGACCTGTTTGCATCACCAGTAAATATAGGAGACATGGTCTATAAATAACAAGAAATACACCCACCCACTCAGTTTTATTATCTGCCTTCCTATGACGTGATAGTTTCCACTCTCTTTCTAATTCCTTTTTTTAGATGAGCAGAACGGAGGTTTAGATAAATAATATGATCGAAGAAAAACTATTACAACGACATAATGCGCATATAGCGTGAGCAAGATCATTTGTAAATGCAGATCTCTTGACTCTGTCCCTTGGTCAAATAAAAATGGTTTAAAACCTAGAAATGTACACAGGTTTTGACACGTATTCTGAGCTCAAGTGAAAACAAGACCAGAGAAGAAACTCTGGGAATCCATCTTTTTTTTTTTTTTTTAAATTTCAATTACTTTTTTAAAAAGATGTTATTCTGAGAAGATTTAAGTGTGATACGTTTCAACATTAATTACTATGTGTATTCCTCTTAGCCTACATACCGAGGTCTGTTCTATTTGTCCAAGTCAAGATAATATTGGTAACTGTCTTCCCTGGGCGACCACGTAATTTTATTTCTCACTGATTTTTCTAGTTAACCTACTCCTTTTCCTTAGACATTTCTTAAACCATTAGCCACACTTTGAATGTTAGCAAGAGCAAAATATGCATGTTATCTTACGCCGAAGATAAACAGAGCCCGACTATGCCAGTCGGGCTCTGTTTGTACATGGCTAAAGCGTCTCTTGGTGTAACTGCAAAACTACGAGGATCGATGAAGCTCCATGAAACTGGACTCTGCTATGATGATGAACTATTCAGTGGAAGCATATCGTATTCATTTCCCATGAGCGAGTCATAAAGTGGTGATAAATAAGTAACCTGAACATTGACTTGCTTCAAGTGCAAAGGTCACACATTTCAACATCAGTCTGAGATATCTCAAGAAACAGCTACTAGTCGTGGATGTCTTGACGAACGGCCTAAAATGTCAAAATACGCGTTAACCCTTTAAGCCCTGAGCCTCTAGGTCTACTGAGATCTTCCTGCCTAAACTCTTGAGCGATTTATGCCTATATCTGATACACCAGTTTTGCAGGAAATGTTATCGAATGTTGTGACTTAAATACAAGGCTGAAATATATCATAATGCATTGCTCACCATATTAGGCTCTTCATGTATTTTGTTTGCTACTTGTATCACTGGATAGTGGGTCTCGGAACTATCATCTCGCTACGGTGTTTGAGTACCCAAGCTTGTTTAAGCCTGGAAAAAACTTAATCGATTCTGTGAATCCAAGACTGCGGGCGAAACCTCATCAATTTATAACTATCAAAATTTAAGCAACTGATCCACAAACTTCACAATGGCATAGATATTCACAGGATGCGATAGTATTCTCAGAACTTTTACCAGCTTGATCCAAATATTAACTGGAATGCATAATTTAATCTTTAACAGACATTAGAGCCCTGTTTCAAAATCGAGAGATTCCCGAATATTCTATACGTGATCGATGTGATTATTTGCACAGAAGAACTGATCTTCATCAACCACATATTTTGACGCTCAGGCTGTGGCAAAGTTGCCCTGTCTTTCCATTGAACTCTTCTGGCCCCTGGGCATTGATCAGTTCCAGCTATCTACTTTTACGCCCAGGCCACAGCGTCTCTAGGGATGAACCAACGCCACATGGCTCTATTGTCCCATTCAAATCTCTTCTGGCACCCGCTACTATCCAGCGCTGGTCTTTTTCTGTGACTGGATGAGAAAAGGCTTTGATTTTGCGAGCTCAGAGCTCTGCACTTCACTAATTCAGTGGCAACTTGAAAATCTCATATCAGAAATATGAGAGCCGAGTGGTGAAGGCGAAGTTAGGTTGATTATTTATCTGTTTGCTGTTCTTGAATGCTCTTGGCGCTTCCTGCTGGTCTGGTGTGTATGTGTTCTGTTTGTGACTTCTTTTTCTCTTACTTCTTAGGCTTGTTGTTGTTGTTGTTGTTGTTGTTGTTGTTGTTTTGTATTTGTACTCGTATGTGTATTTGTACTCGTATGTGTATTTGTACTCCTATGTGTGTAGTATGATCTCGCGGGGGCCCGGGGTTTATAAATAGATTCTCCGCTCCCATATGCAGGCGGTGTAATCCCGCCATTAGTGGGGTGTCTCTCATGGAGGGCTATCCTTGACATTCCAAGAGAGACATCTCTTCATTCTCTCCTTGCTACTCTCGTATCTATCTCGCTTTCTTTCCTCTCTTCTTCTTGACGTGTAAACCTATCTTACCGTGTTTAACACAATATAGCCGTAATCAAGCTGATGTGTCGACATTAAACCCCAACATAAACAAACAAACAACATTGTGTGTGGTGTGTGTTGTATGTGTATGCATGTATATATGTTGGTTGGGATGCGTTTGTCCTCCTGATTTTTGCTCTTTACTGTTTTAGCTTTGTCTTCATAATATGATAGTGGTAAATGAGGTCTGGTCAAAGTCTCGCTCATAAGGTTTGCTCTTTCTTTTATGATCAGTCCCCAAACAACATAATACAGTAGTAAAGTAGTCGTCTTCACACGTGCGTAAAGGGAGTTATTTTTTTAAACGTGAAATAAACAGAGTTGGGACACTCTCGGGGTTTATACTGCTGACATTTTGAGGTTTGATAGGTCGCTGGTTGGATAAAGTTGATTTTATAGACTTGGACAATTCAAAATTTCTCCCTGTTCTGACACGCTTAATGAAGTCACTTGACAAAATGAATTTGGTCAGGAAACTCGATCTCGTTTTTCTCGTGGAATTTGCTTCCTTTTTCATGAACCATGCTCCGTTCCCTCCCCCCCCCCCTCCTCCTTCCCCCAAACATGGAAGTTACTTCCTTCATCAGGCTGCTTGCTCACTCCTTTCCCCTTCCCTTCCACAAGAAAGTTACTTCCTTTGCCAGGCTCTCCATTACCTTTCCCTTCCTCCCCACCCCACATTTATCCCTTCCCCCCCACCCCCACCCCCTCCTCCCCTCTCCATTCCAACCAATTCATTAAGACCGCTCAATATCTTAACTGAATCTGTAGTCTGACCTTGGGATTCGTTTAACTGTAACACTTAACATCATCAAGCTAGTTGGTGCTCGTGTAATCTTTTTCTTTCATGGGCCCGTTTTTTCCCTCTTTGCTACCTTTACACTACATGTCAGTTCAGCTATACCTTAACAGTATTTGATAACTCCCGCTCTACTCTTTCTCATCCTTTAAACTGAAGCATTCCTTGATTGAATCTGCAGCCAGACCTTGGGGCTTCCTATTCTGTAACACTAAACATCCTCTCTTAACTAGCCTTACATTGAGTGCCGGTGCAATTGCCCTAACCGTCGACCCTAATGAAAGCAATAACATTTGCTCGTGTTTGGCGAACTGCATAAGTCTTCAATAGCCAATCACAATGAGTTCTTTATCAATGGACGAGCTTTCATTTTTGCTCCATTTCTTTGGATAGCTAGAAACTAGAGGGTTTGTCTGTATTCTAGAAGTATCTCTTGGGAAAGCAAAGATTTTTTTTTTTTTTTTCTTAAATGAAGGATTTGGTTTGCAAGCTATTCTTTAATTTATCTCTTAGCCACTGCTTCATCGAACTACCGATGTCATGTTATTCTTGTTTAAACTGTAATTATACCTGAGACAATTTTCAAATTTGGTGCTCTGCGCCGGCAAACCATTATCTATTATATCTGAAACCATCTACATATATATAATTCTTTCCCCTGATTAATTTTATGATTTTAAAAAACTGATAATTCTAAACGATGATTTTTTGCACTCTGTCCCATTAAGTCAAATAAATTGAAAATTCATTCGGTTTATACGAGATGTCATTTTGTATCGCTTCTAACCTTAAATAACAGCGTTTCAAAACTACAGCGGTGCTAGCTTACTTGCCTGGACTTGAACGGTATCTATTAGTAGTAAAAGACTTAGCAAGGGACGTAGTTAAAAGTAATCTGAGGTAACTTTGCACAATAAGCTTGTAAAAGACGAAACTGAAATGAGGTTTGAGTATTTAGCCTGGTCTCTCGTTATTGACCATTTTGCTTCTCATTCCTTGTTACTGTGCAATTGAGCCAATGATCGGGCCCCGGTGTAAGAGTGTACAAAAGAGACTGGATTCTATGTAAGCTGATTTGTGGTATGGTTATGACATCGTAGCTCAAGTCTAAGAAGATGAGCTGAGTGTCCTCTCTTTCAAAGTAATAATATAACTCTTAGAATGGTCTGGACTCAGTGCAGAAAGGTTGTTGTTTCTTTCTGTAAGGTTTTTCCCACACACACACACACACACACACAAAAACGAAAACAGAATCCACGCTCGCTTCACGTCTTTAGCTGTCTCAATGTCATTATAAGAATTGATTTTGACGACACAGAGGGGTCGTTCATAATTACAATAATTACATGAAAATTATTCGTTTTTAGAGTCCCTCTTATCTACATGTATATAGTATTTGGCAGCGACATCTTTTCTATTGATATGTAAGTATGTATGTATGTATGTATGTATGTATGTATGTGCCAGGGAGGGATAGCACTTCTGCGGGGGGTGGGGGGGGGGGGCTGCCATGTCCTTTTTAGGACAGTTTGTCCTGCTTAGTTTCCTACCTGGCACTCAGCTTTTACCTGTGGCTCCCAGTAGCTGTCGCATGCGCAGTGGCCACACCCCGGGTAATCGCAAAGGCAGGCGAGCCAAATCAGGTAGAGAGTAACGGGTTGGGTCACAAATTCTCCGGTGAACAAACTGGGATCTGTCTACCCTAACATGTGAAGACTCGCTCCGGCGGACTGAGAGGATGAAATCACACCACTGGTTCAACGTTCAAGAAGCCGGTTCAGCAAAGCGACTTGGAGCACGACCAGGGCACAGTGAGACAGGAACACCACTGTTGGCCATCGACTGCATCCCGGCCCGTCTCCAGCGGTCTCGACTTTGTCGCGCCACCGGACCCACACGGAATGGGAGGAGAGAATAAGGCTGACGATCGAGCTCCCCTCACTCTAAATCCAACTCATGTGTAAGTCGTCACTTCACCCCCATCACCCCTCATCTTCATTTTCTCTTCCCAAGCCCTGCTGCGATGGACAAGTGGTGAAGCGACCAGTGTGGACTCACTGCCAGTCGTAGCCTCAATCCTACATCCATGCTGTTCAGGCCAGATGGTCGCTTACAGTCACATCCAATCTCTATAATTTGAGGAAAAACACCAACTTTATCGAGCGCTCCTCAACGACGCGTCATCCAATTAAAGACGCCTTCAGCGCTGCCAGAAGAACAATCAAGTCGGAACTCTGCAAAATGCAAGATGACTGGTACAGGCTGACACCATTCAGGCCTACGTAGAGAGGAATGACATGAAGAACGTTTACAGTGCCCTCAAAGCTATCTACGTTCCAATTTCGTCTGGATCCCCCCCCCCCTCCCCCCTCCTGAGCGCAGATAGGAACACATTGATCTCGGATAAGGAGCAGATCCTTGAGCGGTGGGCAGAACACTTCGACAAATTCATCAACAGACCCTCAACCATCAGTGAGGAAGCCATCACTCGACTCCCACAGGTTTCATCCAGTCAACGACTCACTGGAAGACCCACCAACGGAAGAAGAAGTCACCAAAGCCATCAGGCATCTGTCCACTGGCAAGATACCTGGTGCAATTCCATTCCTGCTATGTCTCTGGTGGCCCAAAGCTGACCGAAAGTCTCACAAGCCTATTCATCTCTATGTGGACTCAGGAAAAGTTGCCTCAAGAATTCAAAGACGCAGCAATTATCCAACTCTACAAGCGAAAAGGAAACAGGAATTCTTGCGACAACCATTGTGGCATCTCTTTGCTCTCCATTCCTGGGAACATAATGGCCCGCGTCCTGTTCAATCGCCTCAACGCACACCTGGAGCGAGGCCTGCTCCCAGAGAGCCAGTGTGGATTTCGCGCAGGCCGCAGTACTGCGGGCATGGTTTTTGCAGCTGGCCAACTACAGGACATAAATGTTAGGAGCAGAACGTCGGACTGTACATCACCCTCGTGGATCAGACGAAAGCGTTTGACACTGTCTCCCGGGGGGGGGGGGGGGGGGATTGTGGCAGATCCTGGCCAAGTTCGGATGCCCAACCAAGTTCGTTGCGATAGTTCAGCAATTCCATAATGATATGAACGCCAGAATGCAGGATGACGGACACTACTCTAAGCCTTTTCCAATCACCAACGGAGTGGAGCAGGGATGCGTGCTGGCTCTTACGCTCTTGTTTTCCTCAATACTGACGGACGCCTTTCGTGATGGAGACACTGGTGTCGGCTTCTGCTGCCTCACTGGCGGCGGTCTGTTAAATCTCCAGAGACTGCAGGCAAAGACAAAGGTGCACGGAGACACATCTGTGAATTTTTGTTTGCTGACGACTGCACGTTCAATGCTAGCACCCAGTCCGACAGGCAAGGAAGCTTGGACCTGTTTTCAAGAGCTTGCGATGACTTCGGCCTCACCAAAAAGTCGACATGAGATCGTCATCATTTTGACTGGCTGCTAGGCATAATTGTGAGCTCTTGTTTCAACTTGTTCTGCTTCCAAGCCATATATCCAGGCTAAATGGTAATGCTCATAGATATGACACGCTTATCCAGTTGTTGTTGTTGTTGTTGTTTTCCCGGCTTATGAATTCAATTTTGGAAAATCGTATCCGTGTTTTAGGGCACTGTAGCTGTAATCATCTGATGCTCTTGTCTACAATAAACAAAACTGCAAATGAAAAATGAGATAATCTCTGTTTTACTATTTTATATGTAGTTTTCGCGATAAGTCTGCGTTTTCTCGATATTGGGCATTTGTTGAAAGTGCATTGTCCTCCAACGACGTCTCTGTCATCTTGGTATTGGCTGTGATAGTGAACACAGATCCGCCGATATTAAACAGCAACAACACATTTGTTTTTCAAGTGTGGTGGTAATTTAATTCATTGCCATGTCTAGCACCTGCTTTTCTTTCCTGGCAAAGGTTTCTCCAAACGTCCTGAGACTGATAATGAGAAAATAAGTTACTGTTGTTATAGCTTGTTCTTTTGTTCCTTTGGTTGGTTGGTTGGTTGGTTGGTTGGTTGGTTGGTTGGTTGGTTGGTTGGTTGGTTGGTTGGTTTATTTGGTTGGCTGGTTGGCTGGTTGGTTGGTTGGTTGGTTGGTTGGTTGGTTGGTTGGTTGGTTGGTTGGTTGGTTGGTTGGTTGGTTAGATGGTTGGTTAGATGGTTGGTTGGTTGAGATTACGATTTTGAATCGAGTTATCTTAAACATTGCCAATTATCTTAGTTAATTTATGAAAATAAACAAGTTTATTACATGGTACATAATATGAAGTCCCTGAAAGAAAACACTTAAGTTTCATCACACATATTTTCAGCAAGACTCGAGAAAGTGCAAATACAAAATCAGTGAGAGATTAACAGTGAAAAGTTAAGATGCAAGTATTTCAAGCACCATAAAATGAAAACTGGATTAACTTGAACAACACATGACCCAAGACAAAACAAAACAAGACTTCTGAGAAACATTTTCTCAAAACAGACTTAAATATATTTCATTTTAGGGTCTTCGTTCGAAGTTAAAGTCATACCCGTAAGTCAGAATATGAAAGTAAGTTATTGTGTTGTTGTGATCGATATATGAGTCTCTTCCTAGCAAAGATCGATGTGTGTTTCACAGATGTCAGAGAGTGCACATGAAACAACGTGTGAGCACAGCTGGCGTTGTGTAATATTTGCGTCATCACTTCATGGGTAAGGGAAGGCGGATGAGGACAAAGCCGTGAGACACAACTGAGACTCTTTTAGGACGTGCATGGCTTTTGGTAGTGGTGTTGTTTTACTTTGTGTGTGTGTGTTGGGTTTTTTTTTTTTTTTTGTTGTTGTTGTTGTTGTTGTTTTTTTCTTGTTTCCTGCTCTCTTTTTTCTTTCTTTCTTTCTTTCTTTCTTTCTTTTTTCTTTCCTCCTATCTTTGTCTCCTCTTCGTTTTTTTTTTTTTTTACTTTTATTTCGCTTTGTTTCAAATGTATCTAACTGCATTATATACAATGGCAAGATGTCCCATATTTCTCTTAGTTAGGATCATTCGCGTAGCCACAGTACTCCTCAATGTCTTCTGTTCGTATACGTTCACGACTACATTATCTCTTTTTTTTTTTTTTTTAAGATCAAGCACAGATCTACAATATCTGTTCTTACAAATCAGATCATACATTGTGCCACAATTTTGCCTATTCCCTTCAAATAAGATCACAGACTGAGCCCATTGTCCTCTACTCTCGTCAGTTTAGACATGTATCAGTTAAGATCCAAATATGACTAATTTCCTTTAAAAAATATCATATTCTGGACTATGGCGTCCTCCATTTTCTTTGTGAAAAGTATCCTTCAAACATTTCCAGGAAAGGCAAGCATTAGCAGAAGCTCTAATATTAGTAAGATGTTAATGTCTATGCCTGGCGCACATGTGACGTCCCAGTGAGGTTTCCATGCTACAACCTCTTTCACATTTAGCCACCAAAACTTCCCCATTTAATCTTAACGTCATTTTACTAAGATAGTCACAAGGAAAACAGCGAAACATCAGCAATAAACACATAACAATAGCATACACATCATATATGTATTATCAAGTCAGTACCACTACTATGTCTACAATAACAGGAACAGCAACAACAACAACAACAGCAGCACCAACATCCTAACGAGTTCTATTTCATCTCCCAGTGACAACAGGCAGCAACTGGCTCAGCAATTTCTACATTCAGAGATATGTGTGTGTGTTTGGGGGTTTGGGGGGGGGCGTGTGTGGGTGGGTGGTTGGGTGGGTGCATATGTGTCTGTGTTGTTGAAGTGTGTGAATGCGTCCGCTCGTGTGTAAGTGTGAGTGTGTCAAATAGAAATCCACAGTTATTGGGATACTTCCATCTTTCCTGCTAGAAATTCGCAACCCAATGAATGCAAATTTTAACTAGCATGCATAGCTTTTCTTGCGCCAGTGCACAAGATAATTATGAATGTGCAGCATTTCTTCCACGGCCTCATTGCAGATTTTTTCCTCAAGCTGTGACAAAGTTACTGAGCTATCCACCTTGCTTTTTAGTTTTAATATAGTCCCACCAAAAATGTCACACTCGGGAGATCAGTGGGGCGCGAAGCCCATTTGAAAGACCTCGTTCGACCACTATCCATTGGTCAGGGTACTTGATGTTCAGGAGATTCTCACTAACCTGGCTGGGTAGTACCTTTTTTTTTTTTTTTTGGTGGGGCCATATCGAAAGCACGATGTATGCCGCTAAGTTCCATGCAGCTAGGTCGAGGAAAAGATGCTGGAAAAACATCTTTGAGACCTGTGTCCAAAGGTGACTGAAAGCAGTTGGAAGTGAAGATGCTACTGTAGAGGTATACAATTAGTTTTCAAACCTGATGGCGTCTACTACATCCAGTCTGACTCCAAGTCATATAAAGGTCTTTTATTATTATTATTATTATTATTATTTTCTGATAAATCCGAAATTCACTTATTGGTTTTCCAATTTACCTATATTGAAAGCTTTTCACGTTAAATGCTAATAGTATTTTCTTACTAGCTGTACAAATTTGTAGCTTCTGCAATCGAAACAAGACGGTAAAATGGAAATAACATTTTAAAATTTAAAGAAAAGTACAGAAAAGAAGTCGACAAAACAAAATAAATTTACTTATCTTTCATCATTTGTGTATTTTAAATTCTTACAAACGAAAAAAAGGAATGTTGTTGTTGTTGTTGTTGTTGTTGTTGTTGTTGTTGTTGTTGTTGTTACTTTTTTGTTGTTGTTGTTGTTGTTGTTGTTGTTGTTGTTGTTTCAAAGATCACAGTCACTGAAACCTGATCAAATCCCTCCAAGAACTTCAAGGAACATGAAAATATAACAATGCCTCAGAATTATCTATGATCTCAAAATTCAGAACAAAAAGTAATAAAACTTACGATTTTTAAAATTCTTATAATGACACGGTAGAGCAAACAGACTGTCCTAACCTGAACTGTTCTTAAGCAGATAAGGCACCCGTTTATGGGAGTTTTCATTCATCGAATGGAGAAATGTCTGAAACATGATGGTACTTATAATGAATAATATGTTTATTCTGAGACAGACCTCGTAGATCTAGACGAAGTAGCCATTTGCAAACTGAGGATATGAAGGCACTGCAAAGAGCACGCGCATTTCTACTTAAAAAAACCTCCTTCAGCTATTTCTGACCCAAATTCCAGTGGAAACTTTCAAGGTTCTGTTAACATAGCACTGGTAGGCTTCATACAATGTAACCGAGTTGCGCCGACCTATGTGATAAAATTTTTCGATTTTTTTTCCATGAAAACAGTTTAACATTCTTGAAAGGATGGAAAAAAATCATTTTCCCTCATGTTACTTAAAACTCCTGAAACAGAAATAAATAAATAATTATAATGAGAAACAAACATTATCATAACCTGGTGAATTTTTCAGAATTTTCCTTGATTTCTTTGTACGTTCTTTGGATTTTTCCCAAACCCAATGTCATGCAGGCTTTTCTGCTTATGGCAAGCGAAATGTTACAACAAAAACCTCCGAAGTGTGGCTGATTTGACATTAATTTGTTCACGACCTCGTGTAATCGTTAAAACCTGAAACAGGGTGATAACGTTACCAGAGTGAGCTTAGGCTGTCCTCTTGATACTCGGCTGGACATTATCCCAGAGATTACAGCCAGGCTAACATGCGTTGACGAAACACTTTTTATTTAATCAAGATTAATTAACCCTGTTAGGGTCAGTAGCACCTCTGGAGTCAAAATAAGCACAGCCAAATATGTCGTGAGCTCAGTTATTTCATTTTTTTTACTTTGAGAAAATTGATGTGTTGTGTTGACAAAATGATTTTCAAAATATACCTGTTTGGGCAAGTGGTCGGTGAAATGACTACAGTACATGGTAGATTTACTATTCCCTTTTCTCATGACATATGTATTTCCAAATCGTCCAAAATGGAGATAGGACAACAAAGAATTGAGCTCGCTATGTGTAGTTTGAAAATTATTTTTTTCAACATTTAGATAGATAGATAGATAGATAGATAGATAGATAGATAGATAGATAGATAGATAGATAGATAGATAGATAGA
>JBCAUA010037846.1:0-12050 GCA_038406235.1 Peronia verruculata | reverse complement strand
GACTTGGTCTTTCAACCTCCTGGATGGAGGTTATCTCGACCTTTTCCCTACCAACACAAAGCACAAAACACAAAAACACCGGTTTGGGTGTCTCTTTCCACTTTCCACTGCTGTCCCTCCCTTTGTGTGACTGGGAAAGGAAAGTCATCCAATCTTTTATACGTACTCTATGGACAGACTGTGGTGGAGAGAGATTTCAATTAACATGAGTAGGTGAGGTAGAAACTACTTGCTGCTTGAGTTAGATATGTTTGTCTTGGTCAGATTATAAGACAAATAACTCTGTTGATAAATAATCTTGGGTCTGAGCAACTTTGATTTTGGTCAGCAAAATGGACAGATTTGCTCATCAACAGTCCTAGTCCTATTAATGTTAGGACCAAAACCTCAGTGATTGTTGAGGTAAAAATTAACTAAGTGCCTGTTTAGCCACTTGGGCATGGCCAGCCTCATTTCCTTCACTGCATTTATGATGCGAGTAAGACGAAGGCAGAGAGATGCAAGGAATGTACATAATGACTGCATAATCAGGTCAGACATGGTCTAGCCCTTTTGTCAACACGTGGGACAGCTCATAATCATAATAATCATATGGTTGATGTTGTGTATGAGAAACTGCGCCTCCTGACTGGTCACTTTCTAAATTCATTTTAGCATTATTTAAAAAGTGGACAATTTTTTTTTTTTTTTTAATAAACAGGTAGATCTTGGTCTTAATCCTACATGCAATAAATGTCTCCAGACCAGGTAATAAAGATCCCATTTTATTTTCTTTTTCATCGGCGGGTAGGAATAATGCATTTTATTCACATGCATACTCACATACAGACAGACAGACACACACACACACTGAGAGTGAGGGAGAGAGAGAGATTGATCTGAGAGAGAGAGATAAAAACATTTTTGTATCAAAAGCTGCAGAGTAGCTTCGCTTCCAGTCGTTTGTTTTAGATTCACAAACAGAATTACCACTAAATAAAAACACCTTCAAGAGAGTAGGGGGGGGGGGGGAGGGGGCTTTGCTTATCTCTCTTGGCGTTTCTTCCTAATAATGGATTATTCTAATGTCTCATTAAATCTGTGTTCATTATCTGTCCTGTTTTGAGGTCATCGCCAAGTGCGTACATGTTTGTAGTTGTTTCATCATGGCCAACAAACGCTTGATAATTACTGAAGCCACGGAAAAAGAACCCCTTCGGTATAAAAAAAATCTCATAAATTATTAAATTATTGTGTTACAGTTTACAGCAATAGAAAATTCGTACATGCTCCGTGGAAAGCAATTAATTAAAGACAAGGTGTATTCCTTTTGTATTTATTTATCTACACATCCTCCAAATCTCTTTCGTTCCCTCTAGTCTCTCTGTCTCGCTCAAAACTCACTGTCACATGCAAACAAATGCACACACAAACGCAAACACATACACACAGGCATGCACACACATACATACACATCATATATAACGTCACAGGCCTCAGAGAAAAATTTAAGCCGCCAGAATGAAAACTAGCTAGGTTACATTTCATAATACATGTATATTTGACGCAAACCAAGAAAATCCAAAATAATAATAATAAGAGTAAAGAATGATAATAATAAAAGAATGTCATTTAGCTTTCAGCAGTCAAACTTAACCCTAGAACTGTCAAGAGGCCGATTTGTTCAATGACCCAAGCATTGTTATTCACACTGAAATTAGATTCCGAAGAACATACAACATAGCAAGAGTATACTAGTCTTGCGTCGTTATTTAAGGCATGAACCAACAATTTCTGAACATATTAGCAACTTTTATAATAGAAACATTAGCATTACTGCAGTCTCTGCTGACACTGTTAGGGTTAAGGTGCAAATTAACTATCCAAACATTTGAAATGTAAAATGAAGCAACTATACTAATAGAATATTATAAAGCATAATTTTGATTTGTTTTGTTATCTGAGATAGATTTTCTCATAAAAGACTTGAATACTTTTTATCGTAAGAGTTAGTGTTCCCATACCAGTTCATGGTTTTGTGTGTGTATATATGTGTGCATGTGATATGTGTAATCTTTGTATGTTAGTCTTTTGTGTTTTCTTTTATTTTCCGTAAAATGGTGCACAATTCCCGAAATACAACTTAATGACGTGTTTGTTATTTTTTTTTTTTTAATTGTCACAATGATTCGAGTGAGAGAAGACACGCTAGGGGTTGGAGTGAAGGGTGGATAAGTGGGGGAAAAGGGGGGGGGGGCATATGTCATAGTTGTGATCCGCGTTTTTCATTCAACATCTCGTTGAGATCGCGCGATGTACCCGCTATGAGGTATTTCGAGATTGGTCACATGACCGAGACAACATCGCTCACATGTGGTTTTGTTTACATGATGTAACAGGTTTGAAAGCTCATCATCCGTCAAGATTTGTCTGCCATGCGCAGAGCAAGCAAACAAATCAGCGTGTGAGCGAAAATCCTCAGTAATGTGATTTTTCTCGAAACACCTCATTGACAGCTAGCACAGTTCACCACGAGGGGCACAGTGAGTGAGCGCAGTCAGTGAAACAGACGGACAAAGCTGGGCGAGGACAATGGATCTCACAACTATCTGGTAAGTTTGTGTTATAGGTTTTTTTCTCAAAAGAGCAAAAACAACAACAACAACAAAAAGAAAATGCAAATGGTAACATAACAGAAAACAAAACAAAACACTTTTGGAATTAACGTGGCATAAGATGCGAATAAACTAAAATTTGAGTCTCTTATGAGCAAGAAAAATAAAATGAATAAAAAAAAAAAAAGGTGATGTGATGCGAGAACAGATCGACAAACACGCCTTTTGCCACAGCCTGATTGACAAAAACTCCTTCAAAATTATTGTCATAACCACATGCGTTTACAGGTTATGTTCAAAATGTTGTCAGCATATATTCGAGATAATCTCTTCGGTAGGGTGAACAGTGTTAATTAATTCACAGCGCTTGTTTTGAGAAATGTAATCATTACTTAGTTATAATTGTTATATCTGAATCATCAGGCTAGTGAACTCAAGCTCATCGACTTTGACATTAAACAAGTGTTTAGATAAAAATTTTTGCATCTGACATGATTTCAACTTTGTAACATCAAATACGAAATCGTTTAGTTCATGGATGTAAAACAACGAATTTCAAGTTGTGGTTCAATGCCAGCTCTACATTTATTCTATCAGCCATGACATCTTCATCATGAGCCATGTGCACACAAGAATTCCTGTCTCAACAATTGCTCTACGGTACCATAGACTACTTGCAGACAACCGCCAGCGCTCCACGGGTGTAGAATGTGAGCTCTGACCTGCACGTATTTGACGTTTGTACATATAGCAGCGAAATCGGTAAGTCAAAACTTTGGCGCTTTTTCGTTTGTTCCCACCCCTACTTATTTGGCCTACATGTTAGCGTTAGGGTGGACGTGCTGGTCGAGGGTCTCAAACATGTTAGCGTTAGGGAGGACCGTCACCCGCTCGTCTGACCTACATGTTATCATTAGGGCGGACTTGTGCTGGTCGAGGGTCCCTGCAAGTTAAGCCAGCAGGGTTGTTCTGTTATTTGGTATTAGAATAAATAGGCCTATATAAAAGTGGGGGTGGGAATATAACAAGCGAAAAAGCGCCAAAACTTTTAGATTTGTCAGTAAATTCGCTTTCTTCTAGAAAGGCTACATCTATTTTGAAAATAAATCATTTTGAACTGTCGTTTTCGTCTGTCTGTTGGGCCTGATGTGACAGTGTCTAACCATGGAAGTCAGGGACATCTTTGACATTGACAGCGAGCTCAAACATCAGTGATTTTGTTTTCAAGCGAAGAGTTCAAACTCTGACAGCTTCAATAGATATAAAAGGTGTCAGAAAGTCTGTTTTAGTCGCTTTATAATAGTGAAAATACTAGATGAGCATTCATATTTTACTCTTGAATTTGTTTGTTTTTTTAACATTTTCTCTGAAATTCCAAGATTGTATGTGCTGATTGACCACACGTATAATGCGTTTAGGCCAAAATTGAAAATTCAATCCGACGCCTAGAATAGTGGACATTGTTTCAGTATTTCAATAATGCTTAATATTTTAAACATTTCCTTTTTAAAACGGAGGCTCATAAACGCTTTTTTTTTTTTTTTTTAATCTTTCAAGTTCGATATTTGCAAATGTCCGACACTTGTCTGTGTGGAGTATTGGCTTCCACATTATTTATACTATTGAATTATCAAACCATAGCAAACTGCATTTAAACCTCGTACCATGGTCATGGTGCATCTTGGTTACTATGTAAGTCCACGGGGGATTTCATTTCCATTTCGTGTGTTTTTTTTTTTTTTTGGGGGGGGGGGACGAATATGGGGCTGTAAGAACTTATTTACCCTTCATTTTCAATCTATACTTCTCCACCAAGTGAGCTTTAGAGTTAATGCCCAAACCTTTGACTATTACCGCTTCAAAATTTTATAGGTGCTGAAATTGGCCTCTTTCACTCTAGATTTGTTTTTGACAAAAGTAATTCATCACAATTTATGGAATATATCCACTTGTATTTTGGTGGAGTGTCTGTTTATCCGTCATCTTATCACGCAGCTGGCTAACTAATTAGTAGCACAAAGATATGAGAAGGTAAGATAAACTTTGCCCTCCACAGAAAATCCCTCTGAAAGCTGACCAGATACAGATCATATTATGCAAAATTGTCATAGAAATATCATGTACAGAATCAGAACAAGGCAGAATCTAGAACCTTTGCCTCAGCTGGATAAGCAAATCGCGCGAGAAAGTGGGAGTTAAGTGTACCCGAAATTCGCTCAGAATGCCCGACGATTAGACAAGAGATGAGTGCGTTGGTTTAACGGAACATCAACACGATCATTATGCCAAACTGTAAGATACACCTTTACATATCAAGAAGAAAAGAGGAAGGAGAGCGAGACAGAAGACAGGAGCAATGAGAGAGAGAGAGAAAGGAAATGTTGCTCCTTGAACGTATATGATGGCATTCCATGGGAGACATCCCACCGATGGCGGGCATTCATCGCATGCGATCGGGAGCAAAGAACTTATATGGGCCGGGCCCCCGAGAAGGGTGGGGGGGGGGGGAGAAGGGGAAAGAAAGATGTGGATGTTAATCAAACACCATTGAGAAAGTTATCTAAACACTATCAAGCAATTCCAGTGGCTACACATGTACTTCTAAGAAGATTTCATTTGAGGTATCAACCACCGTGTTCGCTCCGCTTTCGTATGAACGAGTTATCAACTCTGTGTCACTAAAAAAAAATCCGTTCAATTGTATTGCGCACCACTTCAATATGCCAGGCCCAAATGATTGTATATGCTGGCAGAATGCAGTTGATTATTTATTTATTTATTTATTTATTATTTTATTTTATTTATTTATTTTTTTTTTTTACATATAATACAGCTGACCTTTGGCTGCCCATCTTTATGACTTATGGTAAATGTGTATAGTTTTCTTTTGAAATATCATTCAACAATTGACCGTTGCTTTTGACATTTTCTTCGACCGACAGTTGCTGAGACTTCGAACTGATCTCTAAAGATATTAAAATTTTCGCTTTTACTGTGGTCGATTAAGTTAAGCTCCCATGTCCTTGCTTTGTTCTTTTGAAACTTGCAACTTTCCATAGCTATCAATTGCTAGATTCCCATCATTTTCTTGCCAGCTTGATCTCTCCATCCCCGCGCAGTTCATTCCTATCGTGTTCAAATGATATCTCTATTCACCATAAGTGGCTCGTCTCCTCGACGTTTGTCTTTTGGAATTGGAATATCAAAACAAGAAGCTTTAAAGTCGGAAAATGATGCTGTACATTTCTGTTCTAAACCCTGGTCTCAGCGGGCAATGATCGTTTGAGGCAGCCATCGACCATACACAGTCGGAATAATAAGGCTGTGTCATCAGTTGTGATAGCAGTAGGAAATTGTCATTAGCAACAATAATCCTTCAGCCCTCGCTTACAAACTGGCTGAAGGTTTTAGTTTTACTTGAACTTTTTCTGCAACCACTGCAAACATGCACTATAGATATTACAATCGAATGAATTTAACTTTAAAATGGTACTCTTTGAACTTTGATCAAAGAAATGAAACCGTTTCTAATGAAGTTTGTGAAATGAAACTTTGCATGCATTCATGCATCTGCTGGAACGTTTCGAATCTAATTTTTAATCTAACAGATTTGTTTGCGATAGCTATTTTCGCTATTTGCGACCTGTAAAAAATGACCATGGGATTTTTGCTGTGTAAGTGAATAGAAGGCAAACATTAATACTTTTTCTCATCCGTGTTGGTGATGCAAAAAATGTGCTCCAGATTCACGCCAAATGTTAGTACGCCATATCTTCAGAGGCAAAGGTGTAGCTTGCCAAAATGTAATGTGTGGTTTACATTGAATCTCGGGGTTGTGTGGGCAATGCAGATGTAAATGATTTACACACTGCTTCCATTTTACGTTTCATCTGGTGTATAGTTATAAATGTTACGGTTGTGTTAAAAAAAAGTTATTCTATAAAATTACAGAACTATTCATTCATTCATTCTGTATTCGGTACACATTATTATTTAGGAACTTGTATAGCAACAGCTTAAAGGGCAATCAGGAAAAAAAAAAAATGGTGCTGCACTACAGTGGCCAAAAGTAGAAACTTCCTGCTTAGTATTAAAAAAAAAAAAAAACGAACCCATCTACGGTAAAAGTACATGTCTTCCCCGAAATTCCCTAGCAGTAGTAGATCTATCTGAAATGGAGAATTTGTAATTGAGGAAGAAAATAAAGACTGTGAGAAAAACATCCCATCCTGTTCAATCTAGCACCATTGTGAACTTGCCTGACTCGGCTGATTCGATGACTTTTACTTGTAATTTGATCTTAGCGCATTTCTTTTCTGAATGAAGCATACAGTCAAGATATCGGTCGGAGTTATATTATAATAACATCGGACGTCAACACTCACTAAAAATAAGATTGTGGATCGGTATCATCGTTTTGTTCCTGGTAGTCAGGATAAAGAGACGAAACACCCAATAAATCCAACCCGAGTGTAACAATATCGCGACGCTAGTAACAGTTATATGGAAATTACATGGCAGTGTAAATAAAGTTTGCTTGAAACATTGCTTACCTTTTTTATATTAGCATGTCCATTTTTGCTTTCTTTAAATGCAGTTATAAGATGAGCTGCTTCAACACTCCGAGCTCTCTTGAACTTTCTACCAAGATGAGTGGATACGCATTTACACATGAGCAAAAACCCGTTCGATTTTATCGTATGTTGTAATCATTATACTATTTTCCTGCACTCTGTATCAAAGTAACGGATTTTGCAAACGTGATGATTTACGACTTCGAGAAAATAAATTCTGAACTGTTTTTTCGAAATGTAAGGTTGCATACAAAATTAACTTGCCGAAGAATCATTCTATTCACTAGGCGGATTTTATTTCACCAGCGTGGAATTTTTACAATCAGCCTGTTAACGAGGTCTGTCTCGAAATAAATTTTCCCTGTCATGCCCAACCATCGAATTCTAGACATTTCTCTATTCCATGTACCCAGCGGTCAAAGACGACTGACCACTGACCGCTTGTCCAAGGTCATGAGTCCTTTTCTCATAGCCTCTTAAATGTGGCCCTCGTCCTCAAATCGACGACCTCGCTTTTCTTTCAACTTGCTGAAGAGGTAGAAGTCGCATGGGGCGCGATCGGGCGAATAGGAAGGGTGTGCCAATAATTCCCATGAGTAGCCACCGAGAAGCTCGTCCACAACTTTGGACCTGTGAACAGGCGCGTTATCGTGATGCAGGATGACGCTTTCTTCTAGCAATACCGGTCTTTTTTTGTATGGCTGGTCTGTTTGTCTTTGAGGACAAACCTGTAGTAGTCACCATTGACAATTACGCCAGGTGGGACTGGCCAACTCTATATGATGCCACTCATGTCAAAAAAAAAAAAAAAATATGCATCACCTCTCTCTCTCTCTGTCTCTCTCTCTATCTATCTCTCTATCTCCCTCCCTACATCCCTCCCTCCCTACCTGCCTACCTACCTACTTACCTACCTATCTACCTATCAACCTACCTACCTAGCTCTCTCTCTCTTCTCTCTCTCTCTCTCTCTCTCTCTCTCGTCTTCTGCGGGCTTTCTGTGGCCTTGGCGCATCCGAATCAAGCCAATGAGGTATTTCGAGATCGGTCACATGACCGAGACAACATCGCCCACATGTGGCTTTGTTTATATGATGTGACAGGTTTGAAAGCTCTTCATTGGTCAAGATTTGTCTGCCATGCGCAGAGCAAGTAAACAAATCAGCGTGTGAGCGAAAATCCTCGGTCACGTGATTTTTCTCGAAATACCTCATTGGGTCGAGTGTCTTTTTCAGTTCGGGATCAAATGAGTACACCCAAGTATCATCACCAGTGATGATTTTACTGAGAAACTGTAAAACCCTCGTGCTCAACACGAGTCAAAAAGTGCCGAGCCGCTTGAACACGGGCTTGTTTTTGCTGTGTGTCAACAAGTGGGGCATCCACATTGCGAAGACTTTTTTTTCTTGGTCAATATTCGGTGAACTGTTGCACTGGACAACCAGCTAGATAACTTATTTCCCTGCATGTTTTTCTTGCATCGCCCTCCACAATACCCTTTTGTTCTCGCAACACTGTCGCCACACATGACGACAGGGGGACTCCCAGTGTGCTCTTCATTTCTCATGTCAAACCTCCCAACTTCAACCTCCCTGATCCATTTTCTTACTGTTTGAACTGATGGGGCACTATTGCCCGTAACTTAGCAAAGATCACCATGTGTTTCCATAGCAGATTTGCCGAGAAGAGTTGAAAATTTGATCACAACTCAAACATCGTAGCATGAAAAGGTTGCAACAATGTTTTGCTCTGTCAGCTTCCTCTGATTTACCGTGGACAAAGTGCACAAATACAGCACACACCACAAGTGGCATGTCACAACTCTGACACATTCACCAAAGCACTTGAAATTTGGCATCCAGATTTTTTGGATTGATATGACGTTATTACGTCACAAAACTTGGTGGCTGTAGGTTGCATACTTTTGAATTTTTCGATAAGATAAACAGACTTCGTCCACATCCAGCCCCAGAGTCCATGCTTTACTTAAACACCAACAGGAAAGTGTTCTATCAGCCCCATGTGGTCACTGCTGGACGATAATGATAGTGATTTTCAGTGCTTTAGAGGCCTTGAGAACAAACCTTTTTAGCAAAAGTCATTTGATGTCAGACCATTATGCTTCTTTTGAATTTTAATGCATGATACTGTCGGCTGATCTGTTTAATGACATTGACAGCCGCCATGCTCTGAAATACCACATAAATTGCATTTTGGCACAGGCCTGACTTTAATGTAACGACATTATATATGTACATTCTACAGTAGATGATCTAGCAGCAAGCTATGTCGCCAGTGACAAACGATTGATTTGAAGCATGAAAAAGTTATTTTATGACACTGGATGATTTGGCTGCGTGCAGCGTCAGACACTCACTTAGGAAGTTATTACCTTGGACATTATGTTCCAAGATGTTCTCCACTCTGCAACTGGATGAAGATTCTGGCTGCGAGTTGTAACACCATTGGAAATCTATCACCTTTACTATCAATTCATTCAATATTGTACACGCTTCAACAGTTCGCTGATCTTTAGCGAGAAACATCTTTGAAACATGGGCCACTGGATATATTATACTCCATAACTAAACGAAGGTTTGGTTGTGAGTTATATCTACAATCCAATGGTAAGAGTTGTCAGCTAATGTATAAGTATCGTCCAGTGTATGCATTCTACAGCTGGGTGAAGATCGGGCAGTGAGTGCACACATAGCTACAGGGAAGCTGGGCCTAGAATATATCATACTCTATCCCCGAATAAGGGTTTGGTAGTGAATTAATCTTGTCCAACATGCTGAGTATTATCCTTTGTGTTCATTCTACAGCTGGATGAAGATCGGGTTGTGAGTGCACATATTTACAGGAACTATATACACACTGTGGCGACCGCACTGTTGTTTGTCGTTATAATCGAGTGAAGACTGGTTATGATTCACAACAATAACAACACACAAGTTTACAGTTATCGTTTTATCACATAAGGATAATTTGATAGTGAGGCTGAGATGTCAAAGGGAAGTTTATCATTTGATTCAATGACTGATATGCCTAAAAACATACTCAATGATATGATTGTACAATACATTATCAGATAACGTCTTGGGTTATTAGATACGTAGACGTAGGTGACACAACAGATCAAACTCATCTCCATGATTGTAAACTAAAACCGTGTCGTAAGTTGTTACAGTTTGAGCGAACTAAACTTAAAACGACAATGATCTCATAGTTACCTTTACTGGGAGCTCACTTGAGCTGCACCTTGGCCAGCTACTCCTGATTCTCTCTGTATATTATTTTGATATAAACCTTGTTTTACATAGAGACGCTTTAAGTTCATGCTTGTTTTCCGACACTGTGGCCCTGACTTTGATAGGCATTTTCAAATATTCTCTAACTCAATTGCATCATGAGTATGTGCATCAGATATCTGTAGACACGACTTCAGGCATCTGGCCAAATCTTAATGCTGAGCGTCTACATCCGTCCTCCACATGGCAATGGAACCCACACGGTGGTCAGTGGTTGGCTTCCGGTAATATTTCTTCTGCAATACTATTCATAGCCAGAATGCTGGTTGTTACAAGATTATAATGTAACAGTGAACTTCAGTTCTACATGCACTTTTCCTTGATAGATCAACTGCCCTTGGCGATCTCGCAAAAACAATAAGGTGGTTTTGGATATAAAGCCCAAAGGAACATCTCGTGTGTAGCTTGTCTCTCTACTGGTTGACTAAAGAACTTCCTTTTTTCGTTCCCTCGGGGAACACCTTGAAGAATTGTGCACTATGGAACATTAGATTACTCCAAGTCTTCAAAGAAATGTAAACCAAAATCTATTTGCATATAAATAGGTTCTCTGCTCCCACCTGCAGGCGGTGAAAGTCCCGCCGTCGGTGAGGTTTGTCTCATGGAATGCCATCCTCAACGTTTCAGGGGTGACATAGCTTCACTCTCCATGCTCCCGTCTTCTGTCCCGCTCTTTTCTCTCTCCCTCTTGACGTGTAAACTAATCTTGCCGCGTCTGACACAATTAAGCAGTGATCGTGCTGATGTGCCACTAAATTCCAACACAAAACCATATCCGTGCCAGGCACGGGTCTTTGAAGAGAGAACTGCGGATCGTTTGAGTACATTTTCTCATTCCTCAGCCACACAACTCTGTACATCATACTGCATCCTCCTCACGTTTCTGCATATAGTTCTACATACTATGTCCTTGTGCTGAGTGACGTCTTCGAGTTGTGCACTGAACGATTTGCCCGACAGAGAACTCATTTTCGGTCTGATCGCTGAGGGCCGGTTTGAGTCGATATGTTGTGTGTTCAGTGTAAAATCATCCGTTGGCATTCCCCTTGAATAGAATCCGAGCAAGTCCATTGCGTAGGGTCCCAGTACAGACAGAACATAACAAAACATAAAGGTACAGGTAGAACTTAGAAGTGCAAATAGAACATAGAGGTAAAGATAGAACAAAGAGGTATAGCTAGAACACGTGCATTTCTAACAGCAGTAGTTGTAACTGGCTTTCTTGTCTTTTATCCGGGGAGATAATTACGTCTCGTGGCCCGACAGAGTGAGTCGTAGATCGCTGAATTCAAACAGCGACATCGGGATTTGAATACGATGGTGCTCTGTCCGTTTTTTTAGTATTTATGGAAGAAATTGAAAAAACAGTCACGTTGGAATCAGAAAATATAGCCCTTGCGAGCAAATAATATCAGGATGTTGCGAATGTTTAGACTTAATGAGCTAAATTTTTGCATTTTTTTTTTATTTTAACCGGCATTGAGGTTTCCCCCTCTGTGTCCATCTGCAATATCGCCTGTCTACAGTCAGGCTGGCCCAAAATGTGGAAGTAGATATACATTTTTTACATT